>VWZG01001921.1:76874-96247 GCA_013396735.1 Grallaria varia
AGGACATGAGAGATCTGTATGCTGTAAGTTTTTTGGTCTTTTTTTTTTTTTTTTTCCAAAATTATCCTTCCAAGGAAATCTTATTATGACTGTAGTTTTGGTTTAATGACTATACACTCTCTGTCTCACTGGTTACCATTATTTCTCTGTTATTTAATATTGAAATCTTCCCTGTCTTTTTTTTTTTTTCCTCCTGGCTCAGCAGGTTAGAACTGGATAAATTTTTTTCTAATTACAAAACCCACAGACCTTTCTCAGAAAAAGTGTTTTCATTTCAGGATTGCTTCTATAATCATTGCTCTCAAAAGTGACTAACCCATAAAACATTTCAACAGCATATTTCCTAGGCTATTTTATTTCTTAGTGTACCACAAAGCTTTTGGATTTGCTAGTATTTGTTGATTGTATCAGTGTTTTTGAGTTGAATTTAATTAGAAGTTTGGAATTTTCAAGGCTTTTTTCTTAACATTCAGTGTATTTTTCAGACAGTTTAGGATATTTTTAAAGAAACATTTAAAGGTTATTTGGAATGACATTGAAAATGGAATCCTAGATTGATTTTAGGAACGTCGAAGGGACTGCTAATAAATTTAGAATCTCAATTGCATCTTGAAATTATTAGCCTCCCAGGCCTATGTACCAAAGTCATGTCCATAAGCGTTAGTTTCCCTGCCAAGGTTTACCTTTCAGTTGTTTGACGCACTGCCTGCTTTTAAAGCTGAGATCATGATCATTGCCTTTTGACTATTCAAGAAAATATAAAGGCATAGCAAAATTCATCAGAACCTGTCTATGAAGAAGTGCGCAGTAATAACTTTACCACACGTTGTAGAAGATACTAAAATAAAGCTTTAACTGGGACAAATCACACAATCTGTATTCAGACAGAAATCCTGAGCCAAAATTTAAGCATTTGTAATTTTTATTTTTCAAGACACTACCTTTTTTGTAATTACTGCTGCCTTTTTAGACAGTAATTTCAGACAGTAATTGCTATTGCCTTCTTTGCTTTTGTGTGAAGCAAAATGTAAATGCCAAAAAAAAGGGAAAAAACCTGGCAGATACGTGCAAAGGGCAGAGTAGAGTACTTGAGAGAATAGGCTTAGAGTCAAATATGGATTGTCATGATAGCATCAAGAAATATAAAAATATTATTGACGAACAGGCATGCTGAACCAAATTCCAGGGTAAGCTGTAGGAACTTAAATATTAGAATCCTTTCTCTGAGGTAAATATTTTTATTTCAGGAAAGATAAGCATGCTGTTATCATGCTAAAGGCAAAATCTAAACCAAATGTAATAGGCAACTAATTTTTATAAATTTTAACATCATTTATTTTCTATTTCAACTCTACCAGGTGTCAAACTTGTGTTTATTGACTCCTTTGCAAAGTTAGGGCTATTCACAGGAGTAAACATTTGGTTTGGTAGTAATTTCAGGGTCATTAGAGAACTATTGGTCTTGGTTCTGTGTCTCTCAAAATACTTACTTTAAAGTCGCACTGTAACTTCTCTATGGAAATAAAATGTTATAGCCTCAATACTGAGGTTTCTTAAAGACATGCTGCAGTAGATACAGAAAAATAAGATTGTTTATTTTAAGAAAATGTAGGGGTTTTTCTCTTTAAGACAAGTGGATTCTTTCTATAGAAAACATGTTTCAGTTTAGAGTATACTAACAGTATCTGAACTGGCCTTCAGGCATTTTAGACTTCAGTAGTGCCACAAAGGTTTGTCTAATTTAACAAACATGTTAAATATAATTTACCTCTGTTTCTGATAATAAAGTGAAATTTTCTGTTTACACTGATTTGAAGTTTAGGTAAACTAATTTAGGTAAATTAGATGACATACAGGGTGGGGGGAAGTGGGGAGGATAGGATAAAATACCCAATTCCTCCTCATAATATTGTTTCTTTGTCCTGCAGAACTTTAGCAGTGCCTGCCTCCGGCAAGGTGAGCTTCTCCATGTGTCCCAATCTGAGCGATGCTGTAACTGCACTCAGGAATTCGGTAGGCTGGAAGTGCAGTGAGAGCAATACGTACTCTCGTATTATTTCTAAACGACTGGTTAAGCTGCAACAGGAGAAGCAAACAGTATTTTTTTGCTGCTTCTGCAAGTAGGTGGGGTGAGGAATATTATCTATATAAATATCTCTGGGTATATTTGTATTTTGTTATTGCACAGGGCTATAAAGACAGCTTACGCTCGCATGAGCATTTATGCTTCTATAGCTGTCCTCTTGTCATGAACTGGAGGCAAGAATGAGGTCGCTTAGCAGAACTCAGCTGCTGGTGGCTCAATAGGACACAATGGCTCCATCCTTTCTTGTTCCAGGCCACAGACCTGGCAGACAAGGCAAATAAAGAGATCACACAGAAAGGCAGTGGCAAATGCAAATAGCATACCAGAGCTTCCTGGCTCCTAATATATATTTCTAGACTATTTTAAACTGGAAACACTACATTTGTTTTTTTGTATGAATATGACGGGGAGGCAGAGAGAGAGTGAGAGCAAGCCAGCCTGGAAAGGACCTCTAGCAAATTATGCATTTAGTGTTTGAGTAGAATAGAATGGGAAGTGGCCATTAGAAATTGTGCTGAAATAAATGTAACAAACAAGTGCACACAGTAAAAGGTTATGTATTAGAACGCTGCTGACACAGGAAAGGGAAAAAGGGAAAGGAGATTAGGTGGGAATTACATTAATAAGAACCTGTAGAAGATAATTGAGATGATACAGGAGCAATAACTGAGGAAAAGCCAAGACAGAAGCACCACAGTGCCATGGTAGTTTATTAACATATGGGAGAGAATTTGCCTGAGCTATTAACTTTCACTTGTAGTAAATTCCAAGGGTAGTAAATCCTCAATTAATTTTTCCATAAAGCCTTAGAGATGCTTCAGGGCTTGTCCAGATCATTAGGATTGCTTTCCAGACACATAACAAAAAGAAGATGATTTTCCAAATAATCCAAGACAAATTCAGTGCCAGATCAGGGAAGAGCTGAATATTATTTATTTCTAAGTACCAAAAGAATTTATTTTTTTCTTTCACCTCAGAAACTGGTCCAGTATCATAAATGTTTTAAAAACACACTTTTTTACTTTTCTGACCATAACAAGGTAGTGATTTCAACTGTGAGCTCAAAAGAGGACAGTGATATTAACGCATGTTCAAATAGAAGCAAGGGATGTTTTCTCTCTCCATGTAGAATTGCACTTTGCGCAGGCTAACAGACAACAGAATGTTTAAGTATCTTGTTATATGTGTAATAAGACAAGCAAATGTTCACCGCTGACTGTTCCTGAGCTATGTATGCTGCTGTTTGTCTGCTACGTTACAGAGTGACAGAACAATTATTGCTTAGAGTAGCCCTGGGACACTTACCGTGCCACAGCTAATGACAAAAACATACAACAGAGTTGTAGGAATACTCTGTTATTAGCTTAAGATGTGGTCAGAGGAAAGACTTCAGAAAGATTTAAGGTTTGTCCAAGCTGACCTTTGGAAAGCAGTAACCTTTGATACATATGGAGACCATTCACAGTTTTCTATTACTTTCTCTTCTATTTAAGGCAAAAGCATATCTTTCACAGAGTTCTAGGGTACCCTACGAATGCTTCAGTCTCAATGGTTTCAGTACTTCTCTTGTCCATGGATGACCTTTTTAGTTATAAATAGCATCTATATCATCTTGATTACTATTTTGAGTGATCTGCTCACATTTTACAAGACTGTATTGTGAATGTATTTTCCCTTCCTCAGCCCCTAGAAAAGACTTAGTGAACTCTGGGTATTTTTCTGTTAAAGAGAATGGAACGGAACATTGGTGTTAGCACAATAAGAGCTGGTATCATATTCTTTTAACACAAGGAAACTTGTTTCTTTAACTACAGGAAACTTTACAAACATTAACTGCTCCCAGTATTTATGCAAATTTCTACAGTCTGAAATGTCCAAGTAGCCTACACCCAACTCCTGGTTTCAAAGATTGATGAAATTTAACATAATCTGCCTCGGTCCCACAGTTCTACTGCTTGTTCAGTAGAGCTCCCTCCTATTTCAAACAGCAAAACAGAGCTAAAAATGTACATAACTTCTTTTAGCAGATATTGCTCTTAATAAGTGACACTACTGCTTGCGTGTTTGCTTTTTGATGCAATGGAGTAAAGCTACGTTTGCTTTTTATCTAGAGAAAAAATAAAGCAACCTCCACAAAGCTGCAGTTCTCCTTTCCGTTGTCCATTGGACTTCAGGGTATAGAGGGCCTCCTACTCTTACCTTCTTCCCTTCCTTTGGTGCTCCTGGAGAAAGATGGTCTGCAAGAAGAGAAAAGGCAACAACAAACAAAGCTTTTGATTTTCAGTGATTATTCACATCCCTTCCATTTGGTCAGAGCTCATAGCAAAGTTACATCTGTAGCCTGACTTGGGAAGATCTTCCTATATCTCAGAACATGCTACTAAAGAGGGAAAGGGAAGGTGATTCAGCATATGATGGGCAGGGGAAAAGTTGAAATTTCCCAAGAAAACATATTTACAGTTTTTGAAAATTATAAGCTGATATGAAATCATCAGCTCCTCAGAATTTGTAGAATGAAGTTTCTAGTATATACTACTAATAATAACAACAACAATAATAATATTCCAGTTGTACCTCACAGTTTGGTTTCCATATATATGGTATAATTATCTCTAAACATCTCTTTATATGAATAGTAGTGTCAACAAATATTGCTGTTGAATATTTAAGGAAAACAAAGAGAAATGATGGGAAGACAAAGGAATATTAGAAGCAAAGGTATATACATCAGTAATCATGGAAGTTGTTGGGTGTTTTCCACTCATATTTACCAAATTCTTCATAACTATGTGTGGAAGTTTGACCCTGGGCAAAACCAAAACAAAGCAACACCGCGCAGATCTTCCCAGGACCAGCACAGGCCAACCTCACCCCCACAAACCCCCAAAAAGGGGAGAAAAACACTGAAAAAACTGAGGGGAAGGAGAGAAAACTTAAAAGCTTCAGACCGTGAGGGGAACATTTATTTGTTTGTTTGTTTGTTTGTTTGTTTGTTTGTTTACAGAGGAGGGGGCAAAGGGAACATAGTACTATATGCACACAACACGAATACCAGGCAAATACAAGGAAAGAGGGGTAACTCAAATGGTACTATGTAGGTACTATATATTTATACACCCAAGGAAGACAGATAAGGCACTGCATTACCCAAATACAGAAGCATCCAGCCCCGAGCTGCGATCCTTCTCCCCACCACCTGCCTGACAAGAGGCTGATCTGGCCACAGGAGAAGAGACTGCACTAAAGAGACTGACTGAAGGAAGAGTGTCCAAAAACTGTGTCCCAGCTCTTCCTCCCTCACCCTTATATCCCACCTGATGTCAGACAGTAGGGAATACCTATGATTTGTCATTGTATGTCACCTGACTCGTTTCCCAGGAAGGCCTAAAAAACAACAAACCTAGCCAAAGCCTAAAATTTAAAACTATCACACTATGTTTCTTTTAATTTCTCTGTCATTGCAATATTTCATTACCAGATGAACCTGGGCAAGACTTTTGGAACCACTGGAGAAAACTGAGTATTTATTTTTAAGATTTTTAAGCTCACAGAACACAGGTTGAAGTTCTGAATATTAATTTTTGTTCTGGAATTTGAGGGTGTTTTGGAAACTTAGTAAAATGTCAGAAAAAAGCTCCTACTATGTTTTTTTCCCCAGAGTTTTTGTTGTCTGATCAAAAACAAAAGCATAGTACTTATTGAAGTTAAAGCATATTATGGTATTTCTGGTAAATAGTTTCTCATATGTCAGAAAATTTTAAAAAAGCATAATACATGTAGCATAATATAATATATTTGCTCTGTTTTTATTGTTAATACAAATTATACCCATACATTTCTAATTGTAGAGTACCTAAATGAAACATAATCTACCTTTTTCTTCTTCAGTGTACTTCTTAAGAAAAGGTAATTTTGAACCTCAAACTGCTTTTTGTAATCTAACGTAAGCATGTAGGAAGTTAATTAATGGAAGAACCATTTTCATTTTATACATGAATATAATCTAGTATTTGCTTTTGTGTTCTACATCAATTCCAAGAGTCCTACTTTTCCTCTCAATAGCTATGAATGATGTATGTTATCACATTAAATTATAATGCAATTCAATCCTTTCCTATAGGTCCTGTTATCCTTATTTGCATCCATAAGACTAAGCTTTTATACAAATTTTTACAGACTATGTGTTTATGCAATCTATGGAGAAAGCCACATGAGCTGGGAAGACATCTTTCCTTTCTGCAATCCTGTTGCATGCAGATCTTCCAGCTTCTATAGAAAACAAACATTTTCTGTGTAGATGTGGACTTTCCAGTCCTGATGTTACTCTAAAAGGAGGCCTACATGTCTCCCAATTCTGCAGATTATGGATTTAGAGGCCTCTTTAGTTTTGAAAGCAGAAGGGATTTTGACCAAAACCTCTCAGTAAGGAAGGTCAACATTTTGAGTGGCAAATGGGATGAAACACTCTTCTTTTATTGCTGGCAAAATCAGCTCGTGTAACTCTTGCTTCTTAGTGTTCCCTATAAAAGGAAGGATACTGAATTCTCAGTGAGTTGTGACTTGTTCTGAGGTTTTGTCACAGAGATTACAAACTCATGAAAACAGTGGTAAGGAAAACAGAAATCTAAATTGTGGGTGGTCCTTTACTAGCTGAGGGGTTTTGGGCCTATACCAACATATGTTGTCTTTGCTTGCCTCTATTTATGTATATTTATTTATATATAAACATACAGACATGTATACATACATTTGTAGCAATCAGCTAGCTGACCCACTAAGTGATGTAAATAATATCAGCACTTTGTTAGACATGAACTACTGAAACATTTACAGTTCCATTTCGACCACACAGTTGAAGAATACTGAGACTTAAAGTGATCTTGAGAAATGTTATTTATTATGATCACAAGACAAGATTATATATGACATTACAATGCATCGCAGCTTGTTAAATAGTTGGTGGGCATTTCAAGAAAAATAAAAAAATTAATGAGCAGAAAATACTGAATACATGAAGCTGTTCTTTGATTTCAAATCTCAGTTTATACTTAGGATATACTCTAATAGTCTAAACTTGTCATGCCGCCATGGAAGTGCTAAAAGCTTTCAAAAATAAACATATCCAGATGACGGAAGGCACTTTATCCTCAGGGTAATGGATCTCTGTATTAAATACAGTAGCGTGTATAATAAAACATATGGAATATGATATTTGTAAAACCATTTGCCAAGCACTGTGTACAGGTGTGCAAAGAAGATATTAAATGCCTCAGTCGTGATAGATAAACTGGCATAGAATCAAGGCCGCAGTTATTGTTTCTACCGTGTGTCTGTAAGTATAAACACACTGGGGAAGGAGGATATTCGCACCTGAACTAATTGTAAGCTTGCCAAAAGTGTTCTATGGGAATTCAGATTTAATTGCTTTCTTGAACTCTTGTATATGGAGTTGTTCTCACCTTGCTCCCTGTGTATTGTTGCCTTTAACTATTAATGGGAGTCCTGCATCCAGAGTACAGAGAGAGTGACAATTCACCTGATTTTGGGCACACTTTACTCCCATTGGAAGCACCATTCAGTTGGATACAGATTCTTGGCTTGGTGCTGGATATATGTTCACTTCTTACCCATGCAAAGTCCTGCTCAAAGAATTCTGATATATTTCAATTGTTCAGTGTTCACATTGCTACGACTTCATCATCTTTATATTTGAACTGCTGTTTTTCTATGTGAAGAGGCTATATAAAAATAGCACTGCCTAACTCAGCTGTGCTTCCTCTAGGTATTTGGAGCTGCTCACCAATATAAAGGTATTTTTAGTTTTACTCCTTTTAACTCTGCAGAATCAATACAGGTATGACTGTGATCTGAGAGAATGTATTTATTCCATAGATCCACGGAAAATATTTCAGACGTTTTTTCACTTAAATAATTTCCATCACAACAGAAAACAAAGAAAAGTCTTCTTTGGTCAAGAATGGGTGATAGGACTAAGAGTGTCTGTGATTAAAATACCATACCAATGTTAAAAATGCACTTAGCTTCTCCTTGCTTCCTACTGCATGATTACTTACAGCTTGATGACTCAAATAATTTTTATTACTTTTGAGTTTATTATTGGATATATTATTCTTTGGGATTAGAGTCTCGTTTTTACTGTCTACGAATTATAACACCCACAAAAGAATTTTCTAAATCTGCCAGTAATCCTGGCTGAATTACAGTTGAGAGCTTTTGTCAGTCTTTTGGGCAGCCTCTGTTTGGAAAGCTGCTCTTTCTGGGCAGCCAGCATATCCATTCTATAGTAATAATTGTACTTTAGGATCCTTGCTTATACCATCAGTTAAGGTAAATTGAGAATGCTGTCTTTATTTCACTTGTAAGTATGACCCAGAGATGCTACACTTTGCTACAGTTGTCATCATGTCACTCAGAAAAAATTAAATAATGCCTGAATGTCACTGGAGAGAAGCAACCTGCTAAGAGAAGTAAGTTGCAATGATCTGACTTGCTCAAATTCAAGGGAAACTTCATAAGTACTTGATGGTTAACATGAAGCTTTCAGTTGCAGAATCCACATTTGTTCAGATTATTTTAACTCTCACTGACCTAGGCAATACCACAGGAAGTATCTTTTTCTGTGATCTGTTTTTGAATAACTCCTCTACTGAATTGAGGACATGATTTTTAATAGCAGACTCACTGCTATACCTGTCATTTTGCTTTCTTCAAAGTAGTCCTTTTAAAAAACCACCACAGTTATTGTGGAAAATAGTGTGTGTAACAGCCAGAGCACTCTTTTTTTGTCCTTGCTTTGTGAGTAAACACAATGCACTTCAATTTTTCTTAATATGCTGGAGCTCTGTGGTCATGGATGTTATAGCAATGCAAAGGTGTCAAATATGGTGGAGGATCATGAACAAGCCCACTTAGCCATTTCCTGTACCTGTGAGACTCCTTTTCCTCTGCTATCATTAAAACAAAGGCAGTTGTATGGAAAAGTAATGAAAAAATGTCTCCTTCCCTGTAGATCTGGATGAGGACCTTTTTTATTTGTATTGTTGTAGGTGGATGATACACAAAACCACCTCTCAAGGCATATAACGAAAACCTTGTTGCACTGGAACCCTGAAAAGTGCCTACATGTTTGTAGGCAAGTGCAGGATCTGTGCCAAGAAAATCCACTGCAGAGGCAGCAAATAGAAATATATTTACAGATTGGTACGAATTTTTAATTAATATGTTAGCACTTCTGTCAAAGCTTTATAGGATACTCTCTGAAAGTTCTTACTATTCATGAGCACTGAGTCCCTTGAGTTTTAAAGAAGAAGTGCACACAAAAGCATATATTTGACATTGCCTTGAACCCTAATACTGCTGAAAATAACTCAAGTTTAGACAATCACAGCTGATGATACAGTAGAGCAGAAAAAATTATATATGGTATGAAAGAAGCGTAGTAGAGGAGATAGAATAAATAGAATAAAGCTTTGAGGAAAGATGAAGACTGCAAAAAATCTGAAAGAGATAAATTTAGAAACCTGACAGGCCATCAACACAGCAGTATGGAAAGGAAGAGTGAAAAATGACTCTTCACAAATATGACTGCAACAGCCATAATAAAATGCACAAATGGGCATTCTTCCCATACAGTCTTTCTCCTTCCTACATTTTAGCTCTCTATGTCAAGGCCAAGTAATTATTGCAGTTAAAAAAAAAAACAAAAAACCAAACCCAAAAAAAAGTAAAGAAGAAAGACAAGTTAAACTAAAGCCTACTCAAGAATATGATATATCGCTCTCAAATAGAGAATTACACTGTGTAGCAATTTCATCTGAGTGAGTGAGAGTCAAAAGGGAAAAAATTAAGCGAGAAGGAAATGAAGCTAAGTAATTGGAGGAAAAAGAGATGTCATGAATTGGAAATGAGTTTTGCTTTGAGGTGCTGACTCAGATGCATAGTTTTCCATAAAAGCTACAGTAGGAATAAAAATAGACCAGAATTTTGGTTATGAATAATAATAAAAGAGACTTTTATTTGCTTCATGTGCTTCAGAAATATCCAATTCTTCTGCTTATGAATAGGAAAATAGAAAATCTGTGCTATCCTTCTTTCAGACATTAAGCCTTAGCCTCAAATCTGAAACATGGAAATAGAAAATGAAACATATAATATCAAACTTGCTTTGTTTCTTCTTTATTTATAGTCATTCAGAAGGGTGGTAAAAGAAAAGAAATTTAGGTAGGAAAAGGCAGATCTCCTGCAGGCATTTTTTATACAGATGATCAAATAAATAAGTGCCAGACCCTTTCTTCAGGCTTCATTTAATAAATTTTTCGAATAGGAGCAGTGTGAATGGATGATTAAGAAAATAATCAAATGCATTGTTAAGGGAAGGAGTTGGACATTACCTCTGAGTACCTTTTGCTGTTTTCTTCACAATATCAGGATTTTTAATACTACTTTTACCTCTGAACTATGCTTTCAGACTTCAATTTCCTTGTTTCTGGTTTCTGAATCTTCGCTTCTGGAAGTTCATTATTATTCTTCCATTGTGTAATACTATGTCTCCAGCTTTTTCTCCATTACTTTTCAAAATTCTTTTTAGTATCTGTCATCTACCATATTATATCTCCTTGCCACTTTTACCACCTTCATCACAGTCCTATTGCACAAAAGATGTCATGACAGATTCACCTTCACAGAGTTACACTAGCAAGGCTCACAGCTGATGGCACACATGGATTGTTAATGGAGAAAGCTATAAAGGTGGGGAGAGAGAACGAGAGATGGAGGGAAGAACATGAGAGAAAAGAGGGCAAAAGAGAAAAAAAATAAAAAAAAAAGAGGAAGAGAGAGGGGGGAAAAGAGGAAAAAAGAAAACAAAANTCTCCCATTCAGAAAGAGCAGCACTGGGATCCTTGGGCATAGTTGAGGCGAGCATCCTCATCTGGGTATCCTCTTCCACAAAGCAGGTGATGATGGCGAAGGAAGCAGGGTACCTATGGACCTGCACAACAGTTCTTTGCAATCTTACAAAAATATTTAATCCATTGCTTGTTTTGGTCTTCCTCACAGCTGCTCAGACAAAGAGTTATTTGCTCCAAAAGATATAATAATTCTTCTTTGTGGTTAACAAGAAGTCTTGACCTCAAAAGGCAGCAAAACTTTGTAGCAGTCCTGCTGCTGAAGACTACTAATGTCTGGTAGAGCAGAATATCTTTCAGGTTTTATCACCTTTTCTTTCTGTTGCATTTGCTAAGGTTGTTTCAAAGTCGGGTTTTTTCCCCCATCAGCACCCATACCATATGTTCATTGTCCCGGAGATTACAGAATAAGATCCACTGTAGCAACATATCTCTTTTGCACTAGGTGAGGCATGAACACAAATGTAGATAATTTCTTTTAATTGTGTAGAATTATGTTTGATATTAGTCAAACTGCCAAAAAAATCATGCCTTGGGAGTTTACTTAAAGGTGTGTTTCTCCAACACTGCATCGGACCTTCTCTGCAGATAGTTTTGAAACAATCTCTTCCTTTGAAATTAAATCATTTTTGGATGGGATAATGAGAACTTCTCCTTTTTGATAATGCTTTAAAATATTGTGTAAGGGGGAGGAGGAGGGAAGGAAAACTGGAGTACTAATTGTTTAGAGTGAGAAACATTTTAGTGATACCAAGTTTTTATGTTATCTGTTAAGAGGAAGTAGCTTCTTCATTGGCTGATGTATTTTCTTCTCAGTATGTGTGTTTTATTATAGATATCCAATATAGCTGGGTATTACAGAGTCAATAAATTAGTCATTTGCTGGGAAACACAGCTCAGAGAAAAATCTACCAAATTGTGATTGTCCCAAATAAGAGTGACAGAACATGAAATGTGAAATGTGAAGACAGCTTATAAGCATTTGGCATAAAATCCAGTTACGCAAAGTTGCCTTTCCCCAAAAATGAGGAGCTGGAACCCTGCAAAATTGTGGCTCTATTTTTGGCTGACTCAGAGCAGGGATTTGAATTAATGTATCTTGCCCAGAAGAACACCTGAAAAAGCAGGCCATGAAGTCATTTTTATGCTATCCTCCTGCTCCATGAATATTTAAATAGTCTGTGCAGAATATCATGGCTCTGACAGAAAAGGCTGAGGAAGAGCTATTCTACCAAAATATTTGAGACTGCTTTAGTAACCTCTATGTGCTGTAAATGGCCAGATCCCTACATCAAGAAAGGTCTTGACCCTGTGTATTTCATAACTTTACATGAATCCCCTGAGCACTGGGTTATTAGATAAAAATGTAAAATCAGGATACATTTTGCTTATCTAAAATGTGGCTTCTCTTGCCTTTTATCTCAAATATGCCAAAATAAAATATTCTGTATCAGACTGAACAAAATATTTTGCATGAGCCCCAAGTGACTAGGTTTTGTTTTTTCTTCCAGCAAGAATGAAAAAGAACTATACAACCCAGATTGGGAAAATGACCCAAAATGAAATATTTATATTTCAATCCAGCCTTCAGATAAAAGGATACGTCCCTTGTATGGCTCTAATACCTAGGTCTGATATGAAGAGCTGCTGAATATCTCCTCTCTAATTGACTTTACCCTATGTGCACAGGTAAAAGCTGAAATGCACTGTAGCTCTGAGAATCACCTCTGGAACATTTAAAAACAGGAGGCCCAAATGTCACCGAGTTTAAGTAAACAAAGACAGAATTATGTTGACTTAAAATAGGAGGATCTCAGCATAGTGTACGTTGCCAGGCTCAAGAAAGCGTTCCAAGGTTTTGTTACTTCATGTTTTCATTTCACACAGTAAATGAAGAAGGTTAATAATTCCTGAGGTAGCCCATGGCCGGTACTTATATAGCAAAAGTGAAAGAGGAAAAGGCACTGTAGCTTTTGAATTTTCAAAGTAATTACTCAGTATTAATCCCACAGGTATCTGAGACAGGAGCCTTGCACATAAAAAATGTGCCACAGCTATCGCTGAGGAATTTTGAATGTTAAAACCAATATAGCTGTAAGATAAATTATGCCTTCAGTTATACCTAAGTCAAAGTTTGACCCTACTGTTTTGATTCTATAGTTACACAGATAAAGGAATATATTACTTTGAGTGTGTCAATACAGTTTATTGCATATTACTATGTCTGCTCAGGGGGACAAAAAATATTTACCCCAGCCTCACCTACTGGGCATCCTAAATTCACAACAGTATATAGATGACACTGAAGAATAGGTAATAATTTAGCAACTAGTTGTGGAAAAATTATTGTAATGGGAAAATTAATAATACTGACACAGGAGGAGTTGCAAAGATGGTAAGGGAGCAGACGTTAAGTGCTGGGCATGATTTTAAAATTTAGGTTGTATTAAGTAGATCTTTTTACCTTTTATGCAGACATATACCTTACTGATAGAACGTGTATGTCTCTTCATATGACACCTTGGTTACCTATTGCATACAGAGGATGAGTTACATACTTACAGTTAATATGAAGAAGATACTGGAGGAAATGAAGGATAATGCTCAGGATCTAGTCCAGAAAGTACCAATCTGCTTATCTAGTGAGAATCTGTGCATTTGTAGAGTGCACTGGGAGGTGCAGGTACTGCTGAGAAAGATTTGGGGATTCAGGAGCCCAAGACAATTGACGCCAATGAAGGCGAGAGCTTGAGTATATGGCTGCTGCATAAAAGCAAAGCACAACTGCTCAAATGTCCCAGGTTAAAGCCTTGTCTTATAAACTCTGTTGGACAAATATGAGACAGACTCTGCATGTGATGTGATGTTAACATCACCAGCAGAAAAAGTCTGAATAATTGAATCTAAAAGATCAGAAGAGAACTACTTTAAAGCACTCATGACTTTGGGGATGACTTTGAAATGCAATCTGTTAGGACATAAAGTTGCATAAATACTTCTAATCAAATAGAGCTTGTGTATCTCTTCCTTGATTTTTCTTAATTAACAAAAGAAAATTGAATGAGGATTTTAATAAACCCCAGACTGTCTCAGCTCTTTCCTTTATGCTAAAAAGGAAATCAAGATCGATGGAGAAAGTGAAGACACCCTCAGTTCCTTTGCTTTCCCAATAATATTTCCTTCATTGTATCGTTTGGTTAGAAATATTTAAGTATAGATATTTTTTCTTGTATCCTGTGTTATAGTTTTGATCCTTTCTGCCCTGCTGCTTCTCTCCTTAATATTTTTTCTGCTTTTTCCCTTGCTTTTCCCTTTGCCTCTACAGAAATGGTTGTTGGCATTCCTGAATACAAAAGCTATTTGTTTTCCAGTTGCACTTTGCAATAGAGGTATCAGTTAAGTTTGTCAGAATTTCTGTCTAGCAGCCTAGAATTAAACATGCTAGGCATTACCTGGGGCATTACTGGTCTTCAGCCTCCCTTACTGTGAAATACACTAAGAAAACGTGGCCTGACTCCTGCGACTATCATATAACATTTTGGATGGAGAGGCCATTGGAAAGCCTACACAGCCCCATGCTATTGCTTCTCAGTTACGAAAAAAATACTTCATTCCTGTCAGATCTCCCTTGAGGTACTTACTACCAGGCAAAGGCAATGATGAAAATGATGTGCAGTTATTCTTGAAAAATAAAAGATTATGTTCTTGATTGCAAAATGGTAGGTTTTGTTTGAAAAAAACCCCAAACTAATATTAAAATAAACCCCACAATCTTGGATAATGCTTCAATGGATGATGACATGAATCTCCTATAAGGTAAGTTCCCTCATCTTTTTCAGTGGTAGGTAAGGCTTAGTGAGTTACTTTAAATTCTATTTCTTTGTCTATAATTAATATCTTTTTTCCTTGCCTCTTATCTTTTCTATTGCCCATACATGTACAATGGAAGCATCTTTTAACCTGGGGAGTCTTATAGCAGTCCATCTGTTTTTATTAAAGCTGTCCCAACTTGAGGGTTTTCTTTTTCTTCTAAACCAAGGTGCAAATGGAATATCTTCTGATTTCCCACGTTTTCTCATCATACTTCCTATTACTATCTCTCTCTCTCTCTCTTTCTCTCTCTCTCTTATATTAGTAACTTCATTTTAGTTTTTCAACCAAAAATGACTGTCATGATTTTCACTTTCTTCTTTTGACCTTAGTAGCTGGATTACCAATTCCAATTCCTTCATTATCTTGTTTTTTTCTTTCTTTTTTTTTTTTTTTTTTTTTTCTCTCCAGGAAATGTAAGGGACTTGTATAACTCCTTCTGCAAGCCAGGTTTACTCACCACCCAGAGAACTACACCATTCTCTGCTTGATCCCTTGGCTGGAGGACTAGGGATTGCTGAGAACATTTAGACATAACCAGAGAAACTACATTCAATGTATTCATAACAAACATGACACTGTTACTGCTTTGTGTGCATTTTCTAGAATTCCTAACCATAAAGTGAAATATACACAGGTATTCCCCCAAAACAGCCAAGGCAATGGAAAGGATCAAAAAAAGATTTATTTTGAAGGTGAGGATGCTGATAACTTCCAAAACCTCACAGTGCTGCAAGACAGCACCAGGCTTCAGGGAAAGGCAGTTCCCACAGTCTTCCAGGGCTTTTTATCCTCTCTCTGTCGTCTCCTGCCCTCTCCATCTGGAGCAGACCCTGTACACCTCTGTGAATGTTATCTCTCCTGTATACCAAAGAGAGTCACTTTGTGGGAAGAAAAAGGCTTCCTAAGTGAAAAACGAGTTCTAGTTTCCCCTTAAAAATTCTTCTGAAAGCATACCTGTCCCTACAGCAAACTGATTTCCACTTTTAGAGATCTATGTAAAGTCACTGCTTTAGTCCAGTTGTTATTTCCCATTCCCACTAGCCTTAGTCCTTCTCTTTTAGGATCTCTAAAATAACCTGCTTTTTGACAATAAAATAACTATGCTGTTTTGTAGGACACGAGCTTTCAGCTGCCAAACAGGCATAACACCACTGTTGAGTACGTTGCTATTGCAGTATTGTTTGTTTTGAATTTGTGGTGGTTTTGTCCCTGAAAACTTCAAAAGGTCAGCTTTTTTCCCTGTGAGAAATAGGGAAACTTTTAAAACCTCAGTCTGGAAAACCTTATTCTTGCCCATTTCTGCTTTTACATAACATTTATTCCACTCAAGTTTCTGGAGTCAACTAATCTGAGATCAAAGAGTCAAATAACCCACTTGACACAACTATTGCCAGCTGACTCTTCTGCTACGCCTACCAGATGTGAAGCTGAAACCAGGAGTGAAGACCCAAATGAAGCTCTAGATCCTAAATGAATATTAGAGAAAAAAAAGTACTGTTGACAGATCTGCATTAGCCACTTGTCACCTTGACTTAATCTTCCTCAGACATGAGATGATTAATCACAATAAATCAAGGAGCCCACCACAATGAATGGAAAAACCCAAAATATTTCAACATTATGGCTGAAAAAATTCTACTTGAACAGCTAAAACAAGAAATGTGAAGACAAACAGTGCCTATGTGGCAAATCATTTTCTATGGCAACATATGTAGAGCAAAATAACTATATTTTTTTGTATATTTTGTTAATACCAAAGTACATATCTACTTCCTGTGGAATGCTTATATGTCATACCAAAAATAAAATCAAAAAAACTCACTTAATAAGGACATTTCTATAGGTTGGGGGCTTGACTTATTTTGCAGAAGTTCAGCAGTGAAGTTTTAAGAACAATTTAGACATCTTCATGTGGTAACCTTTGCTTCAGCCTAATCCAGATATGACTATGATTGTAACATTTTGTCAGCATCTGAATAAGGGTAAAACGTATCAGCTACTTGGACTATTTCCTCTAATCTTGTGCCCTTGGAAGTCCCTGAGTCCTCTGATTTCTGCTTAGCCTAACTAAAGCTAATGTATCAAACCTGCTTACAACAATGACTCATACAGTAAACTGCTGCTCATGTTCATTACTTATTCTACCTCTAATAGCTGTCTTCTGTTATAGTAAGTACTGTAGCTAGGCATATGGAGAGTATTACTGCTGACCAAAAAAAGTAAATAGAGTCATCCATACAAAATGTATATCTGGAGTGCTGAGGTATGAATTCACTGCAGAATTGACTTTCCTGCAGATTCATAGGAGAAAATCAGCTCTTTCACTTGGAGGTGAGGAAGGGAGGGTTAGATGGAAATTAACAGTAGAAATCTGTAACTTGTCTAGGTTCCATGTAAGTATTTCATATTTGTACTAAAAGTACATGGAGCAGAATGCTCTTTATTGGTAAAACTTGTCTTCAACAGTTCTAGCCCCATAAGACCAGTGAGGAACCCTGTTGCAAGGAATACTTACCCTCAGTGGAGGAGGATGATGTCAGGGAATGCTTAAACAAACCAGACATACATGGGTCCATGGTACCTAATGGGATGCACCCATGACACCTAAGGAAGCTGGCCACTGTCATTGCTAGATCATACTCATTTGTCTTTAAAAGGTGTGAGGAATTACAGACTGGACAAGTACCATCTCAGTCCCTGGGAAGACAAGAGAGGAAATCTTCCTGGAAGGCATTTCTGAACCTGTAAATGTCAAAGAGGAAACTGGGACTAGTTAGCATGATTTTTTGAATTTGTATTCTCGACTCGCTCAATAGCCTTCTATGATATACATACTAGCTCTGTAGACAAGGGCTGACAAGTATATGACAAGTATCTTGATTTCAGCAAAGCTTTCAACTTTGTCTCCCATAATGTTCTCACAAACAAACTGATGAAGTACAAACTAGATAAGTGGACAGGGACAGACAGAATCAGATATCAAAACATGAAATTGTAAATCACGCCTTGAAACAAGAAACAGTCATTAAACTGTCAGACTCAAAGGCTTTCAATCTGCAGAACAAAGTCCAGCTGGAGGCCAGTCACTAGTAGTGAACCCCAGGGGTTTGTACTGGGGAAATGCTGTCTGAATGGACATTAAACTGACCAAGAGACAGCAAGGTGCCCTTGCATCAAAGATCAATAACCTCCTGGCTTCATTTAGAGAGGTCTTGCCAGCGAGATGAGGGAAATTATCATGCGCCTCTGCTTGTCCCTGTTGAGACATATCTGGAGTGCTTGGCTCAGTTCTGAGCTCCCCAGTGCAAGGAAAGTGTCCAGAAAAGGGTGATATGAATTTAGATACTGGAGATTCTGTCACACAAAACAAAATGGAGACCTGGCTCTGCTTTGCCTGAAGTCAAAAAGGCTCAGGGGGATTGTGTCAATGTGTAAAATTACTTGAGCAGAAGAGGCAAAAAATACAGAGCCAGACTCTTAGAAAATGGTTCTTTACCCAGAGGGTGGTTGGGCACTGGAAAAGGCTCTCCAGAGAAGTGGTCACAGCACCAAGCCTGACAGAGTTCAAGAAGTGTTTGGACAATGTTCTCAGGCACATGGTGTGTCTCTTGGGAATGGTCCTGTGCAGGGCCAGGAGCTGGTCTCAGTGATTCTCGTGAGTGGCTTCCAGAGCAGCATATTCTGTGATTCTGTGATTCTTTCCAGTGGTGCTCACTGCCAAGACAAGAGGCAATGGGCCCAAATAGAAATAAAGTTACCTCCCGTTAAACATTAGAAAAAATGTATACTGAAGTATGAATTAGAGCATGAATTAGACAGAGTGGTCAAATAGAGGTTTCCCAGCAAGGTTTTAGAGTCTCCATCCTTAGAGATATTAAAAACACAACTAGACATTGTCCTGATGAACATTTGAGAAGGTGGTTGGCCTAGATAATCCACAGAGGTTCCTTCTTGTCTTGAGTATTCTGTGATACAACAATACCAAGTTTAAATAGGACCCTGGCTCTTCTTAGGACTTGTATGGGCACATACATGAGGCTTTGATCCCAGCTAGAAAGACAGTTAAAGTCTAAACTTTATTCAGTCTTAATTTTATAAATTATGTTTTCTCAGGAGATTTTTTAGAAGGCTGTACAAGTACTTTGTATATTCTGGGAACAGGTTGGCAAAATTATGCAGGACTTTCTTAGAAACAATGCAGCAGATAGTGCTCTATGATGTTCCTGTTTTCTAATTTGGTCTCAGGCACTGCCTAAGAACCATATAACAAACATTAAGAGATTTTCACCTACATCTTCTGTGTTCTTCGAGACAACAATATCAGCTTTCAGAACCATTGAAGGTGAGACTTTTTCTTCATTTCCTACAGTGTCCTTCACCATTTCCCATGATTTACTAATCTTTACCAAAGTTCCACAATATAGAAAGGCATTTACTACTCTTTTATATGACATACATGTTTCTCTCCAATCTTTTTTTTCTTTTTA
>VWZG01001921.1:96408-160403 GCA_013396735.1 Grallaria varia
GGGGTGGGTGGGTGTGTGTTTTTGAAAGCCAAAAGTAATGTATTCATCTGAACAGCTGGGTAACTTTCATGCTAAATGCAAATCAGTTTAAAAAGTAACAAACCTCGGGAAAATGTGACAAAAACCTACAATAGCTCAAATTGTAGTTCCATTACAAATCTCTCACTGTCTAGAAAATTGTGTTCATTGTCTTTTATTTTTAGAAAATTCATTACAAGAACTTAAAAAGGAGATGTATTCTTTTGCATTGTGGCATATCCAAGAATTCCATTTTTATCCTGTAACTCTATTCATTTGGGAACATGCAATGAACCAGCAGGACAAGGCTCATTTCAGAAACATGGCAAAGTAGGACAGTGTCCTACCAATGACAAGGAAAAAAAAAAAAGATAAAAATAAATAAATTTAAAGCAGCACACTTCAAGTTTTCTATTGACTTGTGTTCTTGTTTCAATAATACTGTAAAGAATATCATTTTGAGATGAGCCTTGGCTAGAAAAAAATAAAACAGAACATACAAATACTGTATTTTAATGCACAAAGTTTGTTTCATGAGTGGAAATACAGGTGGAGTATGGACTTTCTCCTTGTTGGAAAACAAACAATATGAAATTATAAGTCACATGTACAGTTTAGAATGATGGATTTACATTTGTTCTTATTATAGAATTGAAAATTATGTGATTTCCCTAAGTTAACTCCAGTGTAATATGAATATGGATTAAAATCCTGACAGGTCAAAGAACTGAAGCTAATCTGCCAGACGGTTGTTGTTGCTAAGAAAATATTTAACTGAGCACAAAACCCAATTATTTAGTCTCAAAAATACTTGTATTTTCTAAAAAAACTACAGAACTAGAGAGCAATAATCATCCCAATTATTAGTTTCAAGAAAGACATGTTTGACTTCTCCTCTTTTCTCAAAAAGTAGCATGAGGAATTCTGAATGAGAAATCAAGATAATCTAGTCTGAGTTCACTGTCGAAACATATGCCCAGGGTTTAAATTACATGTGAGCTTCTTTTTTGTAATAATCCAAATTACAAATCCTTGTAAGTGTGACACTGCTTGTAAGTGTAGCAGTGAATTGTAGCCAGCCTTTAAAACACTCAGCACCTGTTTTTGTCAGTTATTGTGGCCAGTTAATAGCAGTGATAAGAATGATGCATTGAACATCTTCTGAACTTTTGAAATATTGTTAGTACTTGTTTAAAGAAATATGTGTTTTAATGTTTGATAAAGAAATATATTTGTCAATGTCATTAGATTTCTGCTGGGAGAAATTCTGCAGCTGTATAGGAATGAATCAACCAGATTCTTCCATTTCATTTAGCTTGTTAAAATTCATTTAGCTTGTTAAAATTATCAGATGTAAGTTATTCAGGGTTATAACCTTTCAAAAACCTGAAACGTTACCTGGTGATTCAGCCAAAATAAATGGACAGAGAAGAGCTGGGACATTGGTAGGAACTTACTTTTTAAAATTGACATAATTATTTTAAACCAGCTTAATCATTATCACTTATACTGAGTGTTGTGTTTTATCCAGTACAACTAGTGTAATAAATATTCACTGTGCACACTGCATCTGTGTGCTTTGCATCACAATAGATAGAGCATTTGAGTAGCAAAATTGCAGAACTAGACTACAATTTTTTTTCCTATCAGAAATCATAGAAACTTCTGAATTATGTTATCTTTCTGCAAAAAGTTTTGTTTCAGGTTTGGTTTTATTACTAGCCTAAATTTAATGGAAGACATTTAGTTTTAATAGATGGGTTAGATGTATTTTCAAGAATTATACTTGCAGTAGTAGCTCTTAATTTCTTTATGGTTTTACATAACACTTCTTGTAACCTCAGTGTATTTGATATGCTTTTGATTGCATACTTTCTCTCATTTCTCTATAAGACTGGCAATCTGACCTTCCCAACTGCCAAGTACAGATACAGGCTCCAATTCCATCAGTCCTATTCTCAAGTAGATAGACTTAATGGTGACCTCATCAACACTGATATCAACATATCACATCTCCAGGGTCACACATCCCATGAATTTAAGAAGTTGCCCTGACTGAACACTGCCCATCTCCCAGTTAAGATTTTTTTTTCTTAGGGACAAAGTCCCAGATTTAGACTTGTCATAGATTCGCATTCTCTGTGGAGCAGACACAGAGTTCCATAACCTGAACAAAAACTCAGGTGAGCAGAAATAGCAGCAGGTTTTAAAAGCAAAGTTCCACCAAGACTGGCAGAAATTTAGTTCAATTTTCATGACTTGCATTGCAGTTTAGTAATATCATCATTTTTTTAAAGGACTGTTTTATGGAAGTTCTGTTTAACCACTGTACTATTTTATATACTTTGGTAGCTCTGTTTACTTTTCTTGTGTTTCCTGAGGTGGATGCTCAGCCTAGACCAACCATCTGTGTTCCAACGTGATCTTTCCCAATAAACCCAGTTAAGGACCTAGATACTTCCCAGCTTTCTGCATCTTTAACCTTCTTCAGGAAGGTGACTTTTCTATGCAGTGAGTCAGTCTCTAGAGATGTTATTTTATTACTTAAAGTTAGGCTGGGAAGGATCAGATTTTGTTGCTTAAGCTACAAGAGAGGTGGTCCTTTGAAATAAGCTGCTGGTGAATGACAACCATCTGCATATACAGTATATGGTAACAACTACATAATTCATCATCATCATGGCCAGGCTTCACGAACAAAGATTTGGGAAGGGCTCTACCCACGCTTGCTGCAAGCGCGCTGATGGCTAAAAAGGCGGATGCGAGATAGGCAAGTCCGGTTGCAAAAGGCACAGCAGAAAGTCTCCATAGGCGATATTGGCGAGGCACGGTTCTTTCTGCGTTGTCTTGTCTCCTCAAGACTGATTCTGTGTGTGTTCTCAAAGGAATCAGCAGCGTTATGGATGGTGTGACTCCACGCCTCCCGACTGGAGGCCAGAGTGAACCATTGATGGTAGTCAATATGGCCAAGGCTGAGGTATTGTTTCAAGGAGTCCTTGTATCTCCTCTTTGGGGAGATAATTAGTCAGAAGTAAAAACATAATACAGTTCTACAAAACATTTTATGATGGAAAATAATAGTATTTTGGCAAAAATCCCCTTAAGGTCACTGTAATTTTACATTTGCAGTGGTATTGCCTAATACCTAAGCTCATGCTTAAGGACTTTCTAGGTTGTAGTGCATGTTCAAGCTCAGGGGAATTCATCTCACTTTGTTGAAAAATAAACACTCAAAATTTAAGATATTCACCCTTCACAGACCATGGAGAGATGTTTAGAGAGGACAGGGCACATCACCAGTCATATATATCTTTGCTTGACGCCAACTGCCCTTTGCAAGTATAAGTTTCTCCCCAGTAAAGGAAAAAATTGGTGAAGAGATCCTTGGGCAACTAGCTTAGGTGCAGACTAACAAGTTTGATGCCTATACAAAGTGAAATGCATCCAACAACAGCTATTTGTACCCTAAGAGCTCAAAACCTCAAAGGGGATTTAAAAGCATTTAGAAGTAAGAGCTGGGCTCCAGATAAGTTATTCCCTCAAGTTCATAGCTTCTAGTAATCATTGTAGTTTGTGAATACCTTCTAGTGGTCATGAAATTAATCACATCAGTCATGTGCTGACTGATCTTTCCCAAATCCTTGCTGTTATTTTTAAATATTATTAAACTTTCACCTTTTTCATTGGTGTAGTACATCTCAGAATTAATGATGTTTGTCATTAGGTAGATTTTTTATTTTATTAAAATTTGATGCATTAATGTTGGTGGTCCTTTTTTGCTTTGCATGACAATAAGAAAGAAAAGTACACATAGACATAAAATTGTGGGTTATAATTGATAATATATTCATCAGTTTATGAACACCAGTGCTACTTGCAAAATGCAGGCCTTAGACTGTTATCATCATGAAGATGATAACAGAATCATTGAATGGTTTGGGTTGGAAAGGACCTTAAAAATTAATTCGTTCCAAACCCCCTGACATGGGCAGGGACACTGCCACTAGGCCAGGTTGCTCAGAGTCCCATCCAGCTTGGCTTTGCGTAGTTCCAGGGATGGGGCATCCACAGCTTCTCTGGCAACCTGTTGCAGTGCCTTGCTACCCTCACAGTACTGCAGTGAAAAAACACAAGAAGGAACTTTTTGAAAGATTTTGTTGGGGTTTTTTAAATCATCAAACCACCATGAAAAATTCAAAAGAATATATTATGTTTATATTCTATGTTTCAGTACTTGCACTTCAAAGATGTATTTTACAGAACAGGGCTAAGTCATTTATTAAAACTAACTCTGCTACCTGCCCTTTACTGTGGAGAAGATTCTAGCTACTAATCTACAGTTGAGGTGGATTTTGTTTGTACATATTTGGCTGTCACATTTCTGTATACCTAAATCATTCACAGTTCATCCTAGTGAGAAGAGAGGAGGAAAAGTGCAGCCAAGATCCCTCTGCAGACTGCTGAGAGGAGGTGTATTGGATTTGCATGTCAGGGTTTTGGCAGCTGGGGACTACAGTGGTGGCTTCTGTGAGAAGCTGCCAGAAGCTTTCCCTGTGTCCAATGAAGCCAGTGTCAGCAGGCTCCAAGACAGATCTCTCACTGGACAAGACTGAGCCCATCAATAATGGTGGTAGCATCTCTGGGATAATGGACTTAAGAAGGGGAAAAAGCTGCTGCACAACAGCAAAGAGAAGAGTGAGAGTATGTGAGAGAAACACTTCTTCAGACACCAAGGTCAGTGAAGTAGGAGGGGGAAGAGGTGTTCCAGGCAGGGAGCAGTTTCCCCCACAGCCTGTGGTGCAGATCATGGTAAGGCAGTCTGTGCCTCTGCAGTCCATGAAGGTCCATGATGCAGGAGATATTCACCTGCACCCTGTGGAGGACTTCACACTGGAGCAGGTGGGTACCTGAAGGAGACTGTGACTCTGTGGGGCAGCCTCCTGGCAGGAACTGTAGACCCATGGAGAGAGAAGCTCATGCTGGAGCAGGTTTTCTGGCAGGACTTGTGAGCCTGCAGGAGATCCACACTGGATCAGCCTGTTCATGCAGGACTGCACTCCATGGGAGAGACCCACACTAGAGCACTTTGTGAAGACTGGAGCCCATGGGAAGGACTCATGCTGGACAAGTACATGAAAGGCAATGTCCTATGGGAGGAAGTTTATGCTGGAGCAGGGAAAGAGAGAGAGGAGTCCTCCCCCTGAGGAAGAAAAAAGTGACAAAATGTTGATGGACTGACCTCAACCTCCATTCTCCATCTCCTATTGCTATTGTGGGGGATGAGGGAGAGAAAACAGAAGTAAAGTTAAGCCTGGGAAGAAGGGAGGGGTGGGGAAAATTATTTTAAGATTTGGGTTTATTTCTCTTTATCCTACTCTACTTGATGAAAAATTAAACTAAATTCCCCAGGTTAAGTGTTTTGCCCATAATTGGTGAGTGATCTTTCCCTGTCATTACCATCTTATCATGACCCATGAGCCTTTTGTTACATTTTCTGTCCCCTGACAGAAGAGGGAGGTGACAGAGCAGGTCTGGTGGGCATTTGGCATCCAGCCAGGGTTAACCCACCAGAGGCGGCTGCTGAGCAAGCCTGTTGCTGTGGAACAGAATCCTGTTGGTTGAGATGATGTTTGAGGGTCTCTATGATGGAGAGAGTTTGGATGCCACGATAAGAGAATGAAATCCTCTGTTTGATGAAAAAAAAAAAATCAAGAATGCCATCTGTTTAGCATTAAAATCACTCCCTGGGAGTATCTGTTCCCCAGCAATAAGTCTTCTGGCTCAATTAATGTTTTTTTGACTGCATTTATTTACCAAAGGAATTTATTGAATCAGGTTCATTGTGTCTAGAGACCTTTCAGACCAATGTTTTGTTTGTTTCCCATTTTGAACATAAAATACATGAGGTGCATGCCACTATCTACTTTACAACAGTAACAACAAAAACCCTCCTGGATTTTCTGCTTCCAGACTAATGTGGGGAAAAAAAATAAAAATAAAAAAGTCACCCTTAAACAATGGAACATTGACCATACATCAGAAGCCTCATTAAGAGCCAAAAATGAAGTGGCTTGTTAATAAATATAAACAATACACTGGTGGGAGTGATAATGAATTATCGCAGTAATTAATATGGAATTTGATTTTACAGATAGAGATACATATAGATGTATGCTCAAGATAAGTAAACTGATAAATTGATTTTAATAATTGTCCAGGAGTTTCATAGAGATTCAAGAAGCTGATAGAGTCTTTGGCTATCTGCTGAGTTTTGGCTTATTACTACACAAACATAGGATTTTTCTGTTTCAGATCTGAAAAGAAAAAGTTCACATGAATACTGGCATTGACTCCTGCTGATTCTTTTGACACTACAGCATTTAGAGTTAAGCCAACCTCCCTGCTGCTTTGCAATGCAAACTGAATGGAAAAATTAAGGGTAAATTACCACCAGCATGCATGATATTGTAGACAGTCTCAAAATCTGCTCCTGGATGCAAGATCAAAGCATTTTACTTTCAGCAGATGTAACAGGAGGCCATTATGAACACTTGCCCAATGAACCGTGTCCAGCTCCATGAACCATATCCAATTGTACAGGTTTTTAAAATACTGTGCAGAAGGGTCTGCCGCAAAGCTCAAGATGGGCTTTTTCTCCCAGTAATATTACTTTTTCTCTCTCTGGTATCCTCACCAGCCCAAAACTTGTTGAATTACTCCAACAAACTGGGTAAAAAGCGCCAGCTCTGAGTGTGGGGATACACTATAACACATGCACGGCTACACTGAAGGAAGTCACTATCTGAAACTGGCTTCCCACTCCTCCCCAGGGAATGGCACCACCAAATTATCCAAACCGCAGTGGGAATGTGGGTGCCCCTGTCTCATCCCTAGGCTGCTTTTTGCTGAACATTATTCTTGTAATGCTATGGAATGACCTCTTTGCAATACTCTGTTTCTACAGTAGGTGCTTGTTCGAACTTCCCTTCTACACGTAGCAGATAAAATAGTTTTGAAATGTGCAGCCGTACTTTCACAGATAGCCTTGACACAGGTAACTTGGCATGGACTGTGCTGCTCTCTGAGTCTGTTTTAGACATTTTTGGGTTTTTACCTCAGCAGGGGTGGGACTGTTAATCAGTTTTTCTTCTCCAAGAAACATGATCAAAGTTCAGAGTTAATTTCTCCAAGCAGTTGAATGGGCAAGAGTACTCATTCTGAAAGGGGCCCACATTTGCTCTCCTTGTACCAATTTCAGGTTCACTGCACACTGACAGGCTCAAATCTGCATGAGAATGTGGCCTTGGCGGCTTGCCCCAGCCCATCAGGGCTACCTTGCTCTGGCATCATCTCGGCTCTGCCACCAAGGCATTGTTCTGCGCTGGAAAATCTCTCCCTCCTGCTGAGTAATGACTCCACAGCAGCCCATGAATATCCTTCTACCAGTCAAGCTTCCTCTGCAAATGTCATCCTGTTGCTACCATGCTCTTCCAAAGTCTGCAATCCCCAAGATGTGCATCTGTCTACCCTTAGCAACTGCTTGAGAATTGCCAGTTCAGATACAAGTCAGCCTGCAAATGGGACTCTGTTATAAGGCTTCACATTTTTCCATTGCTATGCCATAGACAAGAGAGTCTTTCAGATGATGCTGACTGCTGAGTGTGGAGCTGCGCAATGCGCTGTCTTCTTCTCTATGATACTAAAACTTTGGGTTTAGTCAGTAATTGTTAATTTCTGAAGTGAAGTTGGAGGTCCTAAAAGTGCAGCCTCTGGAATTCTTGGCATATTTAGTCCTAAAGAGTGACAGTCAATTTCACCACACACTGACTGATTTCAAAATAACACTGCCATTTTTTATAGATTTTTGACAGGTTTCCTTTGAACAAAGTTGATCATTATTTCACTATTTAATTACAGTTCAACGTTAGTTTAACTCTAAGCCTTTGGTTTGTAGTTCATATATAGACCAATATTTAGTCCTTCCAAGTTCCTACTTATGCAGGAAAACTTGAGGGCCATGTATCCTAGAGGAATTAAAAAAAAAAAAAAGGTCTCTATGAATTCTGAAGTCTATTTTTTTGTCTACTTTCTTTCTAACAGTTACCAAAGCTTTGAGAAATGCTGGTAAATTATCCAGAATAATCATATTTTAATAACACTCTGGTGCAGTAAGAAGCAATTATTCAGCCACCATTAGGTGGTGACAGTAAGAAGAGGAAAGGGACAAACTGATGGACCTTTTTTAAGTTTTGGGTTCTCTGAGAATTGTTCTTTCAGAAGACACAAATCTGTACTTCTAGATTATATTATGCATATATATATATAAAAATATATGTATTTGTGCATGACGATGTGCATATCTCCCATTCTATGATATATAAATATATGTAGATTTGTGTTAGTGTAGAATATTTAGTATGTTTTTCTCTTTTATTGTCCAAAGAAGGATGCTTAACACAAATGTATAATGCATTCTGTTATGACCCATGTTCATATACGTAAACTGTGTAGTTCTTTCCTTGACAATTTTCCTGATGAATTAAACCCCTTTGCCTTAAAAAAAAAAAAAAAAAAAAAAAAAAAAAGAGTTGGAATAAGACATTTTATTTCCCCTTAAATTACATTTAATTCAGTCTTAAATGCCCAGATACCAAATGCCCTCAAAAAAAACCTTTGTAGAAATAATAGGCTTTCATTTTGTAAAGTAATAAAATGCATCCCTTTTGCAAAATGGAGATTGAGCAAAACATAAAGGGTGATATTGATGTGAAAATTCTTTTGTCCATTCTGACCTTTCTGTAGAAGAATAACATATCCCCTTTGTGGCATGTGCTTTCTTTTCCACATTTGTATTCAGAATTTGGAACAGAAAACTGACTTTTTGCTAATTCTCAGGACACATTTTTTAAAAAAACTAAATGTCTAATTATTTTCATGGGAAAGATTGTTTTAGAGAATGTACAAAGTGATGAATATTTAGCAAATCATAGCTTTATAATATCTCGGGTGCCATCCAGATATTTTTTAATGTTACCATCTTAAATTAAACAGTGCTCTACTAAATTTAAGATAAGCCTGTGCCAGAACTTTTGACTTAAATGTCCTTCACATTTGGAGTTTCAGGAGGCTGAATTTTAATTTTGATATCCAAATGTGATATGGCACAATGAATCTGTCTGTGCAGAACTCTTTATTTCTGTTTGACATTGGAGATGCTCCATGAGACTATAAAAGGTATTTTGTATATGGGACAAGTGTCTCTTGCTGTTATCTTTTTACCTCCTTTTTTTGGATTGTTTTCCATACTGCAGTTTCAAATGAAGGTAATCCAAGGTGACGTCAGAGGATTGTTAAAGAATGATGATCCTCTTTTCAGGTGGAAGCCCCTTTGGACAAAATGTTGACTTCTGTTCAGGACAAAGCAGTTTGTCAAGTCATAACTCCAGGGAATTTGTAACTAAGCAACAGATCAACTGTTGGAAAACTTTGATCTCCTAATGATGCTCATTTGGGAACCTTCTGACAGGGAATTCTCTGAGGGCTGGTGAGTTGGAAAGAAGAACCTAGCATCAGAAATCGTAAAATCTGGCAGGAGAGACAAGAGTAAGGGAGGCTTTATGAGGGTGTTTGGGTTTAGGGTTCTTTTTTTCCCTTTTTTTTTTTTTCTTTTGTTGTGTGTGTATGTGTTTGTTATCTGTTTATTTTATTGTTTTTGTGTTAAAAGTATCCTTTTCAATTGTATAACCAGATATTGAAGGAAAAAACTAATTAGACACACTGTGGATAGACTCCACTTTTCAAAAGAAACCCATGTGTAGGATCATGAACCCCTGAAGGAGCCTGACCTATGCCTTATGGTTATAATTCTTGAAGACTTGGAAGAAACTGATATATTGAGTGCATTTCTTGTTTTTCTTAATTCTCTATCAATCAGCTCTAATACAGCTGCCTCAAACATAAACAATTTGTGCCATTTGAGTCAGGCTGGTTTGTGAGAGACGTTTGCATGGGACCGGCATGTATCACACAGGACCAAAAGGATATTATCATGCCCCGCTTCTTCTGGAACAGCAGCTGGATCATCTCACAGGACGTGCAAGGAAGTTTCAAAGAGCACTAAACACTTCCTTCGGCAACTGGAGCCCACCCTGTATTTCATGGTCTATTTTAAGTAAAATGTAATGAGATTTAGGTGCCTGCAACTTGTGAAGATATTTGCTTCAAACCCTGTTCTGCCTCCTTGAGGAGATTACCTGTACAACAGTGTTCCTCAAAGGGAGGGATCTCAGTGGAAATCACTGTTTAAATTTTGGGTCTGACTCAGGACAACAGGGTACCTGAGCCTTGATGTCTCACTTCCATTAAAGAGGAAATAACCCCAGCAGTGGGCCAAATAAGCCACTAGTAAAGTTTAGAGGTATGAAATACAGATGTTACACACAGTTCTAATTCAGTCTAGCCACAATATTAATTTAAACCCACTGTGGGTATATGTGTTTCAGATTACTGAGTTAAGCCTGTTTTGCTTTGCTATAGAATTACATGATAAATACTCATACATATATTCTATAGGATGAGGGGTTGAGTTTATAATTTTATATTTGTTTTTCCATCATGAATATCCAAGCTACATTTTTGTTATTTATTTGGTTTATTACATATTTATTAGACATTGTATTTATTTATTCTCTCTAAAATGTAACTTGCACTGTTCATTGCTTGACAGCAAGCAATGAACAAAGCCATCACATAAGACTTTAGAGATGCAGTATAAAATTATTTCACACTTTTACACAGTTTTTTACCTAGGGATGAGGCATACCTAAAGAAAAGCAGGAATTGATTGACCTACACAAAAATATATTCTCAAGACACAGCTTTAAAAGAATATGAATATTTCAAGTCTCCATATACAACAGAGAGATGAAAACTGTGAGAGTTGAAAAGTCCAAGTAATAATGTTTGACCCCAGATTTTTCTTGGTGTTATTTTTTTTGAAATGTCAGTGACCTAATGGGTATATTGACTCTGGACAAATTCTTTCTTACCTATATCCTTCGACTGACACAGCTGTAACAGCTGTACTATATTAAGAGTGTAAATTGAGGATATGTTATGAAGAATATGAAAGCTAGAGAGATAAATGCAGTCCTGTATTTTGGAAATACAGGTCTAAAGGATGCTTTATCCTTGCAAGAAAAGTTCATTTCTAATACCTAAATAGTCTTGAATCAGGAGTTCCTAGCCACATTCAGTTAAGTCTCTGGAAAACATGTTTTAAAATATATAAGAGGCATGCATATTAAGGAACATTGGAGATACCCTTCTGCGTAAGGTAATTCAAACAGTCGCATGACCTCTAACTTCTACAGAAAGGATCGTGTTACAACATATGAAATAGCTTACGAGATTGCTGGTATATTTCTAAATATAGACTAATCTTACTAAATTTGTCAATGAATAATTTGCTGCGTGGATATCATCAGGAACTGACAGAGCTTAACATTTGGTAAAGAATGAAATGCATGATAATTTACACTTACGTTCATAGACAGAAAGGCCTGAGAAGTGCATTAAAGAAATGAGCCTCATTTTTAGTACAATATCAGGTGGAAAACTTCACTGAATACATTTTGAACTGTGCCTATAACTTAGGAACGGAATACTTTTATCGAGTTACACAGTCTGGATTTAAAATGGTAGGGACTCCATCACATCTTTTGATAGGTTATGCCAGGATTTAATTATCTTCCAGGTGGAAAAAGATTTCTCTTTCCACTCAGTCGGATTGTGTGCAGTATGAAAATCTGATCTCATTGTGCCCTTTAATTTCACATGAGAGAACTCTCTCTTACTCTGATACCTCTTCTGAAGTAAACCTTTTTGTGGTGCAAATAGAATAGGTTGATTTAATTTTTACTCTTGAAGTCATATTTTATTTTAGTTCTATATTTTTGTCTAGTTTTGTTGATTTTTATGTCATATTTTCTCTGAATTTATTCATAACTTCTGCTTTTTGTTTTAGTTTCCTTATTTTGAAATTAGTTTTCAAATCGTTAATTCCTACAGCAGCTACTTAAATGTTTCTAATAATAGTCTCATTAATTTAATTTACAGAACTAAATGAAAGAAGCACACCACCTTACTACAGAATTTTGTGTTTGCTTCATAGCAAAACCCTTTATTGAAAAGTGTCTTGTCTGTAGGCAATGGATATCCTTTAAAGTAGGGTTTCCTTTTCTGCTTTCAGGTACACAACCATGGCTGCACAAGAGCCTATTGTTGACAAAGGCTAAAGAATTCAGTTTGCTCTATCAAAATGATCCAAATTCATTGTTGCTTTTCACTCTTCTCCTGTCATATATGTTGAGCAACAATACAGCCTATTATTCATCACTGGAGAGTAATGTGCAATTTAACAAGAGAAGGATAGCTGAAAAGTCACTTCAGGAAGTGATATTTCCAAAACCTTCACACTGATCTCATACAATTAAATATCTTTGGTAGATAATCAGATGAGCAGGTAATCAGAAAGGGTAGATTAAATACAGAAAGATGGATTGTATTTCTTCTTAAATGAGTACAATGCAAGAAGGTCACTTGGGATTGTTCTCTTTGCTCTTGAAGGAACAGAGGAATCATGTAGGAAGCAAAGAACACAGTGAGCCTTGGCTCCATTGCATTATGTATTAATAAATGTCTTTGGGAAAAACAGAATAATTGTCAGGGAACAAAGGCTTCTTGGCTCTGTATGATTGAGTTGCTTTAGGAAATGTTTCTGCATCCCAGCTCAGACTCAGACAGCTCTAGAAGGTACAGTGTAACCTTGGTAATTTATTAGCTTTACAGTTCACAACTGACTAAACTGTCAAATACAGTAAAACAGTCTAATCTCAACTGTGGCATTCTGCTCTTATATATATCTGAAATAATACATGTGTAAAAACAGGAGAACACCATGTTCCAAAACACAGAAGAGAGGGAGGAAGAAAGAAGAGAAGGACATGAGAAATATTTTCTAAAAAAAATAGGACTAGATAGTTTAATCTGCGGAGATGTCAAAGATATCTGAGATATCCTATTCTATTTTCTGAGACCTCAGCCTGGGAAACCTTTCTGAAACTGTTGTGATTTGTAAATTCTGCATACTCTATGTGAAGGAGGGGTGTTCATGGAAAACCAGGGCCAAATAAGTGTTCTTCCACAAGGAACACAGTTTTGAAAGATTCCTGTCTCTGTGGCTTTTAAAGATGGATGGGTTCTCTTTGTGAATGTAAATTGCGAATAGACATGCTAATTCCCCTTGTTGTTGTTAATACCGGGAGGTGGTTACCTGTGGAAACAGGGGAGGTCACCAGCAGGAAACACATTTAGGTGACTGAATAGTAATAAAGCCACATCTGAACCCAAACTTCCTGCAAAGGGCTTCATCTTTATATCTCTGATGCACTAATACTGTCAGTGTAGGCTCAATGGCTCATCCAACACCAGTCCATTAGTTGGAAACAGAAAAGGCAGAAGACCCAGGACAAAAAATAGTCCTGCAAAGACACATTAATCCTCTCAGCAAGGCAGCCCAATGCATCCAAGGTTTTTCAGCTGTGACATGAGAGGAATGACCAAGTGTCTGTTGTACAGCTGTTTCAATCTTTCACCGTGAATAACATAACTAAAATTTATATGGATGTCTAGCAATGTTGTCCTTTGGGATTTTTAATGATTTGTTTCCCAATAGTTCTCCAGCTGTGACAGCAACTAACTAACTCTTGCAGAGGTCCAGAATATGCTTGAAATATCTTTTATTCCAACCATACAATAGAAACTAAATTTCTCTATGAATTTAGAGTTCCACAATTAAACCATATTCTCAGCTATATTTTGGTTACAGAAAATGCCCTTGCTTTTTAGGTCCAGAGGAATTGGGACTACATACACGCTGTTTACATCTGCAGCAGCACCCTGCTTTTTCTTTGTTCTCTTTGTTTATCTTACTGTTATATTTGCTTGTTTTGCTGAAGAACTGCTCTGCATTGCTGTTGTATGCTGTAATTCTTCCTTACTTTATTGCTAACCCCAGCACTACACATAAAGGACTACTGCACAAAGAAAAAATTAGCCTCTCAGAAAGATTTCCGTTAATGCCTTTGTTTCATAAGCGTATTTTTGGAACATAGCTGAATCTTACTCTGTATTAATCATGCACCTATGTGACGATTTGCTATTTGTAAACAGGACATGTTGGTTACTTTTGGGAGCTTAGTTCAGTTACGTGTTATTGTTTCTGTTCTTCATTTGGCTGTGCATGCGAAACCTGGCAGATAACTGCTTGTACATACGTGTGCAGAGCCAAATTTCTGTACTGGCGAAATTCCATGGTTGCACCACCAGAGAATTAGGCCCTTTACATTCAGTTTCTATGACTCTTTGAACAGAGTTTAACATTTACTCTCCAGTAATGTTTATGCCAGATCAGCAGGAGTGGAAAGAGATACAAGTTGAGACAAAAGAATTTGTCTAAAAATTTGGTTTAGTAGTCATGGACAATTCCTTGAAATAATAAGCCTGAGTACTGTTTGTCATCAGTAATCACTAGTAGTTTTAATACTAGAATTATTACTCTTGTGTCCAGGATTTATTATGTAGTGAGGCTTAATTTCTTGAAACACTAACATGTATAGTGGTGCTTAAATCTGCACTCGCTTTTCCTGGCATTCTCTTAAAGACAATGACTGACTGTGGGTATGTATTTGAGTTCAACAATAACTACTAAAGCTTTCAGAGAGCTCAAGAGCTGATTTTCTTTTAATAATAACACATACCATTTTGCATTGGTTTTTTTTCATATTCAGCGGTCTTTTCAAACACTAATTACTCCATGAAAAACCACCTTGCCAGATAGATCAAAAATTATCCCTACCTTTGAGGTAAGAATAGAAAGAAATCTTCAGGCTAAGCTTTTAATTTTGGCTGCCTCAAATTGGAGACTGTTTTACAAAACCTGAGTGCTATTACAGGGTGCAAACCACTTGTTCATCCCCAAATGGAATCTCTCCATACATACAATGTCTTCTGCGTTCTGTGATTCTGTGAAGTGATGGATGAGAGTCAGTTCAAGGAGATTATTTGGGGCACTTTGCTTAAGAATTAGAGAAAGACAACAAAACTTAGATTTTTATAATTCCCAGTTCTGAGCTGAGTTTTAAATTTAATACACCTGTCCTGTAATGTGATCTGTCTACTTTAGATAACAATTGTTCTGTTGAGTATACAATAAAATTACATAATGCATGTATATATCAAAGAAATTTCAAGTAGTGTATGGTATATAACATTTCCAAATTACACAACATGGCAGGTGGTTACTCTGTCAATTAAAATGCTCTGTTTAAAGCATGTCTTATAAATTCAGGGACTATTTATATTCAAATATTTTGACCATGGCAAATAACATATTTGCTAATAAGTATAGAAAAAAAGATTGGCTAGGATTTTAAGAAGTGACTAGTGATTTCAGACATGTAGTTGGAGGAGCTTGGCTCTAAGTGTGTAAAAGCTTAACATTTCCTAAAGATTTTTAGGAGTTCCTTTAGCTGAATCCCCAGAAAACTGGTTCTCTTAATCACAACTGCTAGTAATTTTAGAAACATATGGCATTGAACTACACTATTTATTTACTCTACCTGTTTACCTGACTGGGATTTACATCCACTGTAGCCTGCCTGACTACTCTGACACAACCACAATAAGATCTCCTTGACCTACCAATATGGGGGACTGGTAAATACACATTTAATAAGTCATAATTGTCTCAAACTTTATATTATTTGAATTACTTGATTTGGAAGGCTAGTCTAAAGGCAAGCCACTCACATTTGCTGAGGTCTTTTCTTATATTGGTAGAGAGAAAGTCCACATAGGAACTCAGGGTAGGGAATGAAGAGCCTGGCACTAGCTGGGTATCTCTGAGGTAACCTGAGCATCAAGAAGTACTGACTTGCATTCAAACAAGGAAAATTTCCAGCTGCAGTACTAGGTATTAGAATGATTTAAATGAATTTTCTTGGTAGAGATGTGCAGATGATTCAGTAAATTCTAATATAAGAAATGAGTGGCTATTACAAGTGTACAATACCTATATTTCATATAAAATCTGGGTTTTGTCAGTTTTCATTAACCAAATTGTTGGTTTTAAAGCTTTGTTGTTTATTGCTTAACACCGGTATATAAATAAGTTTTTCACTGTGGTAGCATAATCTCAGAATCTGTATTCACCTCAGGGACTGTAACAGAATATAAAGTTGTATTCGGATAGAAATGCAAGAGTAAGAAACTGGCTAACATCGTAGATGTTTACCTCAAGACCTGTGCAGAGTCACTGATCTTCACTAACTGTACCTGGAAGCAGCAGAAGCATGTTAATGTGGTGATACGTGTGCTCGTTAAACTCAGTGACAAAGATTCAGGACTATCCTGCCTTGTGGATCAGGTAAGTATCTTGTCACAGCTCTGTCCCATGCCATATGCACTCTTCCTGATTCTGGGCAGAATCTGTGAAATGGAGCATTTCTTGCACTACAACTTCAGGACAGCAGTCCAGTTCATGGTGCTGACATGTCCCAAAAAATGATGTCTCCAGCAGGCTGTGGGTGTAACCCTTCCTTGCTTCCTATCACAAGCTTCCAGAGGAATTCTGTCTGAATTTCTCTCAGTAAAATGATGATCAGAACAACTATCACTAAGGCAGCCAAAAAACAAATGCAAAATATGAAGACTACAGGAAAACAACCCTCATAAGCACTGAAAGGGAAGGTGAATGACTACTTGTTGGAAATCAAAGGAATCTGCTGTCTTGGAATGGCAGACAAATAGGGATTATGACACCTTTTAAGCAGTCAGAATGCTTGCTTTTTTGATGACTTTGATTGGAGAAATCAGCAGAACAATCCTACCCATGACTCTGCTGATACAAGCCTATCAGTATTTTACATCTAACTGCCCTCTATTTTCACATGTCCTTCTGGTATTTAAATGAGAATTGAACCATGGTAGAAAATGTGCAACAGAGAAAAAGCAGGATTTTCTGCAGTAACTGTTTACTCACTTGTGAATCTCGACAATCTTTTGCTATATTCTCAAATAACTCAGTTAGCTACACAATTCAGTTTGTAGGCACACTCAAAACCTAGTAGGTCTTTCTGCCTTTAAAACATTATCTCCCTCCTACATTTCTCAGCATACTTTAGCAATTTTTTTTGGCAGTATTTACCGTATTTTATTGGCACACTTGGACTATAAATAAAAACAATTTCCCCAATATTGAAAATAGTCTTACAGACAAAGGCTTAGTTAGTTGGTGGGGTTTAGGGGGAGGGTTTGCTGGGAGGGTTTTGTTGTTGCTTTTTGGTTTGGTTTGAGTTTTTTGGCGGAGAGTTGGTTTTTTGGGCTTTTTTTGTTGGGGGGGTTGTGGTTTTTTTGGTTTTTTGGTTTTTGGTTTTTTTTAAAGTTGCGTTGAAAATTATGTCTCTATTTCAGAATGATATCTGGGAACTGCATTACGTATTTATATTGAGAGATGTCTCTTCCCTTTGGTCAGCCCTTCTCTTCAAGTCCAGAGTTTAGTTTCTGTAGCAGAAATGGTCCCCAGTTCCTACAAATGTTGTCTTAAATGTGGCCAACAACTTGTTTTGGGAAACTTCCTGTGTTTGGAGACAAGATATCATTTGTGGACTCCCAGCTAACCATCTCTTTTAGTGGGACAGCAGTATCTAGAACCAAAATTTGACACAAATTGTCCTCAAGACACTCATTAATCTTGTATGAACAGGTAAATCATGAGCACTATAAGCATAAAAGGAAGATGTTCTTAGATCTTGTGGTTACGTCTTGTTGTACCTGAAGTGCAATCTCTGTCTGAAGCTTCTGAGCAGTTTGGATTTTTACAGCTTCTCTTTCCTTTGTAGAGTCTGAGAATGTGTGCTTTTCCCTCTCTGTTGGTGCCTTAATGATGTCTTTATCTTTGGCAGCTTAGGAACAGAATAGCTTTGAGAACCCTACATGACTGGGTTTTTTGGTAGTGTTTTTTCTGGTGGTTGGTGAGGGGGGTTTTGTTTGGTTGATTGATTTTTTTTGAGTAAGATGCTTGGAGCCCTTCACATGCATAAACACAGACAAATATTGTGTGGTTAGAATCCTCATATACTTAGGACACCAAGTTACAAATCTCTAGGAATTTGACACAGAGAGTCTTTACTGTATTGGAGAATAAGAGAGATTAGAAAACTCTATACTGAAATGTAAGTCATAGAATCATAGAATCGATTGGGTTGGAAAAGTCCTCCAAGATCATCAAGTCCAACCCTTGGTCCAACTCCAGTCAATTTACTAGATCATGGCACTCAGTTCCACGTCCAATCGCAGCTTCAAAACCTCCAGGGACGGTGATTCCACCCCCTCTCTGGGCAGGCCATTCCAATGCCTGACCACTCTCCCTGTAAAGAATTTCTTTCTAATATCCCGCCTAAATTTTGCCTGGCAGAGCTTAAGCCCGTGCCCCCTTGTCCTATTGCTGACTGCCTGGGAGAGGCAGTCTTCAAAACATAATCATAAAGGAAAATCATCAGTGCTTTTTCATATACTACAGGGAAAGTAACACCATTTCTGAGGCCTTTACTGTCAACTCAGATGAACTACAGAAAATTTGTATGTACGCTTCTATTTTATTAAGCTTCCTTTCTGTTGGCAGAAGACACAGATTCTAAATCAAATAACATCAGTAATCACAGAAACTGAACAATTCAGTGGTCTGATAGAGCAGTGTGTAGGTGGCTTGAGATGCTGCTTGAGATGTTTTGCAACATGTGATTAGTTTCATGAAATCATTTTAACATTACTGCTCTGTGCTTTTGAAGGTAAGTATCAATTCTTTAGGGAGGATGATGCTGTTAAGAATTAGAAGTTCCACAGAAGTGACAAAGAAGTGACAAAAAGTGCAGAATATTTTTTTTCTGACTTCTGATCTGCATATTTTAAAGATCCAAGTAGCTGGGAGTACATATTCAGTTGTCCAATTAAAATTATTTATTTTTAGTATAAAACATTGAAATTTTAGTTGGACCAATTAAAAGACATACAAAAAATTGTCCAAGGCTTCTTACCAAAGAGTTCTTACTATTTATGGCAACCTGTAATGCTGCATACATTGCTAAGAGCTCAACTCTGGAACTTCAGAGAAGGTAACAGCAGATTGGCACTGTTTTAACTTTCCTAATTAGCAGAAGAATGTTAAAAACATGTCTTTTTAAAACAGTAAGAGATCGCAATATTTAGTTACTTACTACTTTAGTTTCTTCACAGTCACAGGAAAAGGTTCTTTCTGCAAGTTAGTCTATTCATTTTCATTTTTAGGGTTGCTATGATGAGGTTTGTCTGTGAATTCTGTGGTTTTTATTCAAATATGAAATTATAGGTGTTGCTTTATTTAAAGTATCCCTTGGTGGCTTGAAAAAATACCAACTTTTTTTTAAATAAAAGGTTAACCAAAAAAAAAAAAAAAAAAAAGAAAGGAATTTTGCCCAGTGACTAAGATGTACTGTTACTCCAAAAAGTGATTAGATCCTCATTCTTCATTTTTGCTTCCTACACAGCAATATAATGCTAATTTGAAACTAATAATTTCAAGGTCTTTTTGGCATTGGATCATACAAATGTTACACCTCTGAAAGCATGTACACTGGTAGTCAAAGCATGCTGAAAGGCTTCAGACTTCAGGAATGCTGCCAAGGATTTGTTGTATCAAATGTAGTGCAAGCTGCAACACTACAAGACACTGCAAACTCCAACAGGCACTGCAAGGAAGACTTCTCAGTAGTTTATATATAAAGGTATTGATCTATTTATTTTAATTGCTTTTTTTGCTGGTTGCTAGCATACTGCAAATCCATATATATGAAGTAAAGACAGAGCATGGCACCATCAACTTTTATTTTCCTTTGTTTGAGCTGCTCTTATGTCTGACACTCCTGCACTCTTATAAGACTTTCCAAAAATGGGAGCATAAAATCAAGTATTTTGTTCGTCCTGCATATCTGCTTATTATTTTTGCTCCATGTAAGAAGGGGCAGAATTATGCTGCTGCCTACTTTCCCCCCTCATTTGAAATTCTTTGGTTTCTATGAAAATAATTAGTTCTACTGTCGTAGTAACTTCGGGGCTGATAGTGCTACAGCATTTCACAAAAAGTAGTACTGTAAGTTCTCTGTGACTAGTTAGAAAAGTTGGTTTGGTTCATGACGCTTCTATATATGGAAACGCATTCTGAACCATAACCAGAAGTCATCTAATGACTTGATATTGAACTCCAAATTACACATTTTATTAAAATGTCTTTTATCTCTACTCAGGAGTAGCTAAAATATGAAATCTACAAATACATATTTGCAGTATTTACATGTGCCAGCATTTAATGACCAAAAAATTCATGTCCATGATTCATCAGATCCATTGATCTGTATTTGTCAGTTGCACAATTCCTGCAGTATATTGTTGCTTTGCAGAAGCGTAATTGACATTTCTCAAGGATTTTTGGATTTTTGGCCTGGACTTTCAGAAATCCACAGAAGTTGAAGGCTAATATTAAAAGTGGTAGAATGGTAAATCAGTGCTAAATTGATAGCTATGACCGAATACATGCAAAATAGCATATTGATTTACTCATAATGCTGTAAATGGGTATGATTTAAACAAAGAGTTTCTTAATAATTTCTCTATATTCTCTCTGTAACAAAAACAGACAAAAGGGTAGTTCTAGCAGGAAATAGTTCCCTTTTCCCATTCTCAAAGGTTTTATTCAGAATTTCTGGAGGTAATTTCTGAACTATTTTTAAAATCTCTTTTAGGTATCTTAAAAAGAAAAAAAACCAAAGAAATCATAGGGCCTTAAACTATGGATCATGTTATATTTCCATTTTTGCATCAACCTTACCTTCTTCATTTAAAAACTGAAAATATACAACCATTTCTCTTCATTGGACAAATACTGCAAAGATACCATCATTGTCCAACTGAAAGTTAGACTTGGCCCTCTAATTTCTGCCTGACACATCTGCATAATGAGTTTGGTATAAAAATCACAAGACACAGAGAAACTAGCCCATTTTAGTTTCTTTCTAGATAAAATTTTGTGTTTATCTTCTTTGTCTTTTTTTTTTTTCCCTACAGCAAGATTATTATTAAGAACTAACTTTAAAAAAATGACATTTCAGTGTACAAATTGTTTAAAAATAAAGTATAATGATAAACAGAGAGCCATAATCAAGTATTTCATGGCCCTGTGCTCTAACTTTTAAGTTAGAGAAAGCAGGAAAAGGATGTCGAAATAGTGTCAATACAGCCACAACCAGTACAATCATGGGTGAAGCTGACAGTAGGTGTGATCTAGATCTATTTGTTACCTTGCTAAACCCATACATTGTATTAATATGGAAGATACTATATGTAGCAACAAAATATTAAATTCATGCTTCTTCAAGAAAAATAACTTTATTCTGGGAAATATTATCTGAAGAAGTGGTGGTTCTGTAATGGGACCAAAACCACTAATATAATCCTGATGTATATAAAGATGACAGTAGAAGACAGAGACTATATTCCTCCTCCTGATGTTGGTCATGGCAGAAATACTTGTCTGTTTCTGTGTTCCTGCCTTATATTATTATGGGAAACATTGAAATATTGAATAAAATTTAGGAAAACACCATGAATTGTATCTATGTAAAAAGCCAGAAAACCTTTTTGTAAAAAGAAATAATATTTATTTTATCAAGAAAAAAAATCCAAATAATAATTTTGGAAAATAACAAAGACTGATCATAGTTTAGCTATACCTGAAAGGAAAAAATACGCTATAATGAGACCTAGTGTGCTGAAAACAGAAGCTAGATGTGTTCAGTACCAAGCAGCAAGGCAAATATTTTCTGAAGCATAAATAATTGACTACTAAAACAAGTTGTCATGGCCTGAGACAGGATATTCCCATCACTGAAAATATTTATATGAAGACTGAGAGAAATGTTACCTTTTGGGTTTTTTTTGGAAGGGTTTTTTTGTTTGTTTTTTTAAGTAAAGGCTGTAGTTCAATCTTTATGAGAAACAAATTAGAAAGTTGTAATAGATCACTTCAACAGTCCCTTTTAAGCTTTTAAATATTATCACTAAGTATGTGTTTGAGCATATGTATACGTGTATGTCATAAGTGCAAGCTTTGGAGTGTACAATGTCCAGCAGCCTCTTACATATGGGCATTTTCTGTTTGAAAAGCAGTATATTTAATCTTCAGCTTCTGAAGGAAGTCCCTGAAGAATGTGAGAGTGGATCAGTAAGAAAAGACTCTCCAGAATGTTCAACGGTTTTCTTTGAAAAGCTCTTACAAGGAAAGTGGATTATCAGGTAGACAGGGTCAGAGAAGCTAAGGAAGTAATGGTGTATGGATACAGTCTTCCTTAATTAGGCTCTGATTTTATATCTGTGTATATTCTCTAAGCATTTTCATCTTACATATAAAACACAGCGCACTTGTGATAATGCACCGGGGCCTCTAAAGCATTCATGGCTGGATCCAGTTGCACAAGCATAGGTGGAAGTTTGGAGCTGTCAGCAGCCCACAACAGTGGCATGTCTAAATGCACCAAGTTCTTACTGTATCATCTGGACTCTTGACTCCATACCATTATGCACAATAATAACACTCAGTCTTACTCATGGTTATCCAGTGGGCCTGTGGGCAAGTGCCTTGTCTATTTGGGGAAAACAGCTTCTTCCTGAAAGCAGCTAGTTAATCTGAACTAGATATATATGCTACTGTTTTAGTGATCTAGATGCTTCCTCTTCTTCCCTCTAAATAAAATGTCAAGTTCCATGCAGAAATTCTTAAATATTTATAAAAGTATTACATTTTCTGTGCTCTGTAGTCTATCTTCAGAATATTTTACTGAGGCTATCCACAAGTTCACCACTTCACAGAATGCTCTACAAGTAACCTATGGGTTTACTGTTACTGTCATGTTTGTGTATTATCTCAAAAGATGATCTGTTTGTTTCAATCCTAACCCTTCTCCTGCTGTCCTTTTCATCTTAAGGTTTTCAAATAACAAAATCAAAATTTCATGGTGTGTAACTACATAGAATAGTCTCCGTTAGGCGAAACGTAAAGGAGTTCTCATTTTCCAAGCTGGTGCTTTTATCTCTCCAATAGCTGTCATTTACCAACTGTCCAAACCCATTCCTATAACACCGTGGCCAGAAATTATCTTTAAGCTTTTTTGACAGATGAGCTGAATTCAAGATATACTCCTGATTTCCTTCTGCAGGCAATTTATATTTCATGGTTATCAGGAATGTTGTGTATTACAGGAACTTTGGCTATGATGGAAGACTTACTTAAAATTTTAGCAGAGTCATTAAAAGTGGCATTTGTGGAGTGGATTTATTTTACAGTCAAAGAAATACTGGTATTTTAACAGCTGTCTGAAAAGGGTGAACACCAAGACCATCCTGGGGTTTCACAATTTTTTACAATGTAAGTGTTCTGTTGGACAGATAATTGTATGAGTTACCATTTACCCATTCATAAAAAATATTCTCAAAATCAGTAATACTTTACTTGGCAAGTCCTTCATACACTACATGTCTCAATATTTTTATAAACATTTGTGCTAATAATATTGTGAAGGGTAAAGAAAGTGTTTGACCTACTTTTTAATAAAACCAAAATGTAATTCCAGTGGAAATAATGAGAACCGAGGTAAGTAAAATGATGAAAAGTAAGAGAAGCAGAACACACTATTCTTGAATCTTTTGTCTCTTGATGTGAAGAACATCTATCCAATGTTACATATCTAATGTTAGACATCTAACATTTAACATACTTTGAATGTAACACATTCAGCTGAATACCTCAGCTGACTATATACTATTAAAATCACTTTTCCACTCAGCCCTAATTTTCTATGGTGTGAAAAGCAAGGACAAGTTTTTAAATAAATATTTAAGTGCAGTTACATAATTTCTCTAATTTACTTTCCATGTCTGTGATGTTCTGAACTTTACTGTTAGAACTCCACTTGATGTAGGCAAGAATGTACTGAAACAATATGAAAATGTGCATCAGCACTCCAAACCACACAGTAATAATGACATAATAATAACAATTTCTTTTTCTCTTACACTGCAGACTATTCAAAACAAAGAAGGACCCTATGGAGAATGTTGCATTAAGAATTTTCTTCAGTAACTGAAGCTTGTTGAGATGGTGGATCCCTTTCTTGGGAAGAGCAAGGATGCAAAATACTTCTGAAATGACCACCTTTTTTTATAGCGTAAACAAACCACTCACTTTTCCTGACGGGGCAGGGCTGTTCATAACACTTCTCTTTCTTGGAGTTTTTCTGTTGAACCCAGCTCTATAAAAACAATTCCTTAGGAAAATAACAAAAAAAAATGTAATTTTTTTTCTTTGTAAGCTTCTTTCTTTTAGTACAGTTCATATATCTCATACTTGTCCTCATACTAGTTTCGTATATTCATATCACTGGCCTTCTTGGCCACCTGTCCACACTGCTGGCTCATGTTAAGATTGCTGTCAATAAGAATCCCCAGGTCCCTTTCTGGCTGGCCACCCTACAGTCACTCTGTCCCCAACCCATACTGCAACATGGGGTTGTTGTGGCCAAAGTGCAGGACCTGGGTCTTGGCCTTTTTGAACCCCATGCCACTGGATTCAGCCCACCTATCCAGCCTATCCAAATCGCTCTGCAGAACCCTCTTGCCTTCGAGCAGATCAACACTCTCTCCCAACTTGGTGTCATCTGCAAATTTGCTAATGGCATACTCAATCCCCTCACCTAGATCATCAATAAAGATGTTAAACAGGACTGGGCTCAACACAATCCCCGGGAGACACCACTAGTGACTGGCTGCCAGCTGGATGCAACACTGTCCACCAGCACTCCCTGAGCCAGCCAGCCAGCTAGTTCTTAACCCAGCAGAGAGTGCACCTGTCCAAGACATGGGCTGCCAGATTCTGCAGGACTGTGTTATGGGAGGCAGTGTCAAAGGCTTTGCTGAAGTCCAGGTAGACTACATCCACAGCCTTCCCGTCATCCACCAGGCAGGTCACTTGGTCATGAAAGGAGATCAGGTTGTTCAGGCAGAACCTGCACCTCCTAAACTTGTTCTGGCTGGGAGTAGCCCAGTAGTACATCCTGTAGGTGCCACGTGATTACACCCAAGATGATCTGCTCCATAACCTTGACAAGGCCCTGAGGTTGGGCTGACCAGTCTGTAGTTTTTCAGATCTTCCTTCTGGCCCTTCTTGTGGATGGGTGTCACACTGGCCAACTTCCAGTGATCTGGGACCTCCTCAATGAGTCAGTACTGTTGATAAATGATGGAGAGTACCTTGGCGAGGTCTTCTACCAGCTTCCTCACCACCCTAGGATGGATCCCATCTGGTCCCATATACTTGTGAGGATCCAGGTAACTTAGCAGTTCACCGGCTGTTTTCACCTATTTGGCTCCCCTTCCCTGTCTACCAGCTCAGAAGGCCAATTGTCCTAAGGGTGACCTGTCTTAATGTTGAAAACTGAGGCAAAGCAGGTGTTAAGTACTTCAGCCTTTTCCTTGTCTCTGGTAACTCTGTTCCCCCAAGTCAAAGAAAGAACAGAGGTTTTTCTTGCCCCTCCTTTCTCTATTGATGTATTTATAAAAATACTTTTTGTCATCGTTAACAGAAGTGGCCAGATTAAGTTCAAATTGTGCTTTTGCCTTTCCAATTTTCTTTCTACATAACCCAATGACATTTATAAACACTTCATGAATTGCCTGCCCTTTTTCCAGAGGTAAAAAATTTGGTGATGAGGGTGGGAAATCACGTGCTCTATGTTATATATTAACCAAAGATCAAGATGACCTACGAGTCGTATATCCAGTAATAGGATGTCTTTGAAGTAGCCTTTGTTTTGTACTAATTGATATAATTAAGTTTACTTGCTGCTATAATCCATACATGTTTTATTGTTTCAAGAACTAGAAAGACAACCACTCAGCCTTAAGTCACCAGCTGGAAAAGCTGCTTCAATGACATCTACAGGAAAAGGGGCTGTGTACGGCAGTTATGCACAAAGAATAGGTCTTGAAAAAACAGCTTAAGAAAGAGGAAATTTGTTAGTCTCAGTCTGGAACAGAGTGGAACCAACTATGTTTGTCTCATTCTGAAATAAAATTCCATGATGGTACTACTCAAAGAAAAATGCGTTCCATGTAAGTGACAAATTCACCACTACTTCCAAATCTTTATGGGACAAGATTTCAATGGACAAAAATCCTGAAGACTTGTTGAATATCCATTTCCTTAGAATTTAAGGTCAAGCTAAGGTACATACCTATCTATTGATTTCCACCCTAAGATATGTGCAGCAACTTTTCACAATCACCATTTTATCTTGACTTGCGTATAGCCCAAGTTGGAAACAACAGAAAATGAAAAACTATCCAATAAAACTTACCTCTACCTATAGAAATTTTGTTGCGAAACAGACTACACTTATTGATGTATAAAGAGTTTGTATTTCACTTGAAACAATTGAAATGAATGCTGGATGAATATTTTAATTTGCTGAAATGTAACATTACATTCTTAAGAAAAGAAGAGTTGGTTTTCAAAGCAAAAATATTCAAATTTCATATTTCTGTATGCCAACATGTAAGAAAAAACATAGCTTTTGCAGATACTTTCTGCAGTTCAAAATAATTAAAACTCAACTTCAAAAAATTCAGATAAATATTCAGAAGAATCATACACCTCTACTTGCCGTGTCATAGCCATTTCCTTTATAGCACATTGCCTTATAGCATACTGCTGTTCTGTTCTATTCACACGGAGTCTAGGCCTCTAGTTCTGTGAAGACTAATGAATGTATACATTCTTAGTACACTCCAAGGTGTTTCATTGATGCCAGTGGAGCTGGTTGCACCATAGAAAATTAATACAGGCATTAGTCTTTTCAGGATCAGCCTCTAAGCCTATTATATCAGAGCACAAAATGAGGTCAGATTGCACCCTTAGTCAGGTTAGTGAAGCCCTGTAGCATAAACCATTGGGGTACAGCTGGAAAAAAGAGTGGAATTTGACATAAAGGATAAAATGCCTTAAGGGAAGAGTGCACTTACTATGTTATTATGTAGCATCATTCAGATGAGGCAATTAAATCATCTCATTTTTGATTAAAATCATTATTCTTTGGAGCGATCATGTGCCAAATCTTAATGGCTCACACTGTGTTCTTGTAAATAGTCTGACTTGTTTCAGCCAAGAACATTCAGTTTATTTTCTTAGTTCTAACATTATCTGATACCGAAAAGGTGACCTTTAAGTGGTCCCCAGTGCACTCATACACTTTGTTCTAGGAATACAAGGAATCTTGAGTATTGTCAGCTGAAACAGGTTTTTATATTCTTTATTTTTAGCAACAGCTAAAGTTCAAGCTTCTCTGACTGCAAATACTGAGATTACTGGAAGATCAAAAGCTGAGGCAGACAAGACTTCAGGAGTGAATCAAAATTTGAAATCTAGCTTTGTATATAAATTAAGCTGCCATTCAAGCTGCACATTTATACTCTGGTTTGTAGAAGTGATTATTATTAAAAGAATAATGTATTTAATTTTCTTGCAAATTACTTTGTACTGCATCTTATCTCTGTGAAGTCTGNGCAGTTCGCTAGAGAGTTTGGAGGAGAAGAGTTTTCCCCAAAATGTATTGTTCAAAATAAAACTAGGGATACACTTGATTGAATTAGTTTCTCTGCAAACTCTGATCTGACATCTTGTCTAAAACTGTTGTTGTTGACTGGTGTCAAAGATAGTCCAAACTTCTGTGGGCCTGGGTGGATCCCAGGCCTTTGCAGCTGTCTCGAGAAAAGAAAGTGTAAAAATGCAGGGGTTTGTTTTTTAAATGGTTTAAATAAACTGATTATTTAATACAGGAATTGGGTGACATTTTACACTATGACTCATCCACTGTCTTTGCAGCACTCCTGAAAATGGGAGTAGCATTTTTCTTATTTCATAAAAAGGGAGTTGGTTCAGCCAATTCATCCATTTAATTTTAGAGACATATGTCTCATTCAGACAGATATATTCTCAGAGACTTTTTCTTTTAATTGACTCCAAAGGGAATGTAGATAACCAAATCAAAACGAAATATCTCCACTGTCTATTAGTAGACATCTATTTTGTTTTTCAAACTGGGACTAGCAAAGTTAGAAGTGCACAACCAGAGTACACCTGGGGAAAAAAACGTGGCTGTAGTTTACTTGTCACCACAGGATAAATCTAAAGGACATAAAGCATGCAGCCTTTCAGGCCTTTCTCATCATTCACAAACCTGTCCTTCTGTCTTCAGTTCCTTTCTTTTTGGTTACCAAATAAAACCTTGTGTCACTATTGTCTATTTTGATTTTATGTTATAAAATCATTTTGCTTTTTCTCTGCTTAAACAAAGGTTTGCCCACTCCCATGGAAACCCACAGACCGATCAGACACCATACTTTCTCACCCATGCCATGTGCTGCCCCTGGTTTGTTCAATACTTGGATTAATAGTGAAATTCACAACAAAACTTTAACTTCCAGCAACAACTCTGAAGTGGCTATTAGCCATGAAGGGATATCTTGGGGCTGATCAAACACTGCCTAAGAGGTAGCTCCTAGGCAGCAAAAATCTGACTAATCCTAACAGGTTGTTTGAAATAAAGTAAATTTGTTTTATGTTAACTGAGTCTTATCTTTCAGCTCAGTATAACTCAATACCAACTTTCACCATATGTGTTTCATGAAATAATACATTTTCATCCATGAGCGGAGGACAAACAGTTAAATAATACTTGCAATGTCTTTACACTTATGAATTGAAAGGAACTAAGTTCTGCCCTTATCACTTATCTTACCCTGTCAAGCATTAAGATTTCTGTAAATTTGATTTTATTCTTACGAATGGCAGAATAAGATGAAGAGTCATGGTTAATAGGAAATTGTTCCGTAATTGTGTGCATATACAGTGCCTTTTAGCCAATGAAGTTTTCATGTGAGAAAAATGTAAACTGTTACAGGCAATAGTATAAAAAAATAAATACTGAAGATGTAAATCTTTAAATACTTTGCTGTCTGTAGAAACTTCACTGAACTTTACTCTTGAAGCTTCCATTTCTGTTGGTATGTTGCCCATCTTTACCCATTATCAGATATTTAAAGAATAATTTATTACGCTCTGAGGAGCATTAACTTCAAGTAAAGAGGCTAATAATATTGGTACGGTGATAGAAGGTGTCAAAATGTAACAAATGAAAAGGTACAGTGAATATTAGAAGTGTATTAGACAGATGCAAACAGGTTTTTACAGCAATTTAAAGTATTTCAGACATAACAAATTTCTGTTTCTCAGCCCAAGTGGATGTGTTGTGACTCATGTTAAGCTGTCAGAGAGCATTCAAAGGAGGGCAACAAGAATGGTGAAGGGCCTTGAGGGGAAGCCGTGTGAGAAGTGACTGAGGGCACTTGGTCTGTTCAGCCTGGCGAAGAGGAGACTGAGCGGAGACCTCACTGCAGTTACAACTTCCTTGTGAGGGGAAGAGAAGGGGCAGGCACTGATCTCTGCTCTGTGGTGACCAGTGACAGGACCTGAGGGAATGGCCTGAAGTTGTGTCAGGGGAGGTTTAGGTTAGATATTAGAAGAAAGTTCTTCACCCAGAGGGTGGTTGGGCACTGGAACTTCCCAGGGAAGTGGTCACAGCACCAAGTCTGACAGAGTTCAAGAAGTCTTTGGAGATATTCTCAGGCACGTGGTGTGACTCTTGGACATGGTCCTGTGTGGGGCCAGGAGCTGGACTCAATGATCCTTGTAGGTTCCTTCCAATTCAGCATATTCTGTGATTCTGTGATTCTGAGATGTATTTGGGTAATGAATAGGAGCATACATATAAGACATTTGTATTGTCAAAACTGGAATGTTTTCAGTACATACTTTATGAAATATGTGTACTGGATTAAAACTGCTCATTCTTTTTTTCTCTGTAAAGAAAGCACTTCTGGTCAACATTTGGCAAAATTTTATGCATCTGGAATTATTCTGAGCTGTCATCAATCAGTAAAATAGCACATGTACGCAGGACCCTCACTGAATGTAGTGGAAGCTATTCTTTTCGAAGTGTAACCACAGCAGGATAACTTGAAGGTGGAACAGCTGACAGTAATGGTGTGTGGCTGGAGCACTCACCACATCTAAAAGGAGTGAAATCCACATCCCACTCCACATGTGAGTGCATCAGTAGCTAAGGCAACATTTAAGTGCTGATGCAGTCCTTAAATTAGTCTACCTTATTAAAGGTCACTTAGGCCTCAGGCTATTCAGCCTCAGACTTGATTGGTTTTAGTAGCTTTTTATATTTGACTGGTAAAGCAACTGTAAAATATGGATATTTGTCAGATATACATAAAAAAGATCAAAGATTTAGCCTACCAAGATGCATTTTTACTTGTAAGGTTATAGGTAAGGTGATAGAGGTGCCAGAGTTAAAAACCAACCTTTTCTGTTTTATTCTTATTTCTTGTTGAAAGAATTGGTTGCATTCAGCACTACAGCAATAATGAAAAGTAGCTCTTTATTGGAGAATTTTCTAACATTTATTTTAGTCTTGAAATTCATTGCATACGTGTGCAAATAGATAAATGAAGACATTTGGTATTGAGACATATTGTGGAAAGTGATTGTTTCCTAATATTGATGATTCTAAATCCCACAGTACTGTAGAAGTGTGTAAAAGCTTGTAGATGGCACACTGTGGGAATTTTGATTGTGAAGTTAGATTTATCTGCTTGATTTTGCATCTGTAAAATTAGTTATATGAAAAATAAGCTTTTAAACTTATTATACTGCTTATTATTTAAGAGTTTATTCAGAAATGTTTCTGGATATAATGACATTGTAACTTATTGTTAGCCATATTTTTGAATATGAATATTACAACCGTTTGCAGAATGATGATTTGCCTTGACCACACCGGAGACCATGAAAAACCCTGTATTAATTTCCACCCAGTATTCCACTAGTGCAGTGTGCTTGTTGGATTTTCTATTTTCTATGAGACTTTTAATCTCATAAAGATATAATAGTTATTAGTGTTATTTTAATGCTTATTTTGTTAGCTTTTCTAATTTTGTATGCACTTACAGAAGCACATAAAGTGATCTGTTAATTAATAAATATCATACTGTTATTTTTTTACTAAATTTAAGTTAACTGCATCAGTGAAATTCATAATTAGATTAAAAGTTATCCAATTTATTTCCCATGTTACCCAATTAGTATATACTTTTAAAACAGGAAATTTTACTTCATGGCTGAGTGAAACTGCGTTTATCTATTCTGTAATAACAGTTTACATATGTGAAGAGCACAACCTGAATACATTAATTTAACATAGTCAAAGTACAACAAAAGCACTGTGGTTTCAAAGTGGTTTCATGCATAGTGAGTCAAAGGGAAAATCTGCTATGTTCATGAAGCTTGAGGCTTATTTTTGATAGGACTGAAAATAATTGATCTATTACATAGAGTGAACCTTGCTTTTAATCCTCACCATGTGTGGTTTTTTGTTTTTTCTCTTTTTCCCTTCATCTAATGCCATTTCCAGCATTGAGAGTCTCTACTGATTGTTGGTTTTAGCATAATACTTCCTGTTTGGTTGTTACAAATACAAGAGTTAGTCTTTTATTTTTGCTTTTGCATGTGTTTAGGCATTGGTGGAACAGTAACTATTTGTCATCCTTAAGAAGAAGAAGAAGAAAAAAAACCTTCAATTTATATAATTTAGTCTTTAAACCTTTACTTCTGGTTTTCAAATCAATTTCCTATACGTAGGTTTCAGTGAAACAGAAAACCTCCTTTCAGCCAGCATTCATTTCTTTCACTATTAATTGCCATTTGTTTGAAATCCCATAGGTTAAAAAACTATGAAAATTGATTTGTGGCTTTGAAATGCAGTAGGCTTAGTCCTATTCTAGTAACAATGACATATTGTTTCACTATCTGATAGCAGAAGTAAAAAGATCATCGCTTCGAAATTCTGTCACTGTGTGTAGCTGTCATTCCAGATCATTTAGTTATGCTACTTTTCTACTCTTTAAAAAAAAAGCTGCAGCTTATATCTCCAATGTCAATGTGCTTATAAACACAGTGTAAATATTAACAAATGACAGTTGGAAGAACTGGACAGAAAGATATTTTCTTGATTAAAAATATTTCTCAAATGTCCTAGGATTTGTTTTTTTATATTTTCTGTAGGATTTTCATTAAATGTCTTCTATCTTTAAAATATGTCAACTACTAATGTAATTTAAAATAAGTCTTTTGGCTTCTATAACAGCTCTGTCCCTCTGTTTTGTCCTTATTAAGCTTTACAAGGTCTGCAAGAGCATCATCTAACATGAGCACAATATTACAGAAGTAAACATGTACCAAGACAGATGTTTTGCATATAACTTTTAATTAAGAAAATATTTGAGTGATTTTATGACCTCCTCAATGTTAAAAAAGAAAATTTTGCCTTAGGGTTAATTAATATCTTATAGACTTTATGGCATTGCAGCTATTCATTGCTGGATTTTTGCTAACAGTAAGAGCTATTTCATATTTAGGTTTATATTAAATTTTTTATTAAATTAAAAAAATCTCATGTATTGCTTTATACTAAGCTAAGGAATACACTATTATAGAAGGCACAAAAATATACAAAAATTAGGGTTACATAATGACTTTCCCTCTATGTTTTATTGACTAATAGTAGTCAGAAATTTCTTTTATATTTCAGATTTGTGGGCTTATTGTATGTATGTTCTTTTACACTTAAAGTTAAGACATTATTCTCTGTTACAGTCTCATGCATTATTCTTCATACAACATTTTCTAAACATAATTTTGTAAAACAGTGGTCTTGTATGCTTATACCTGGAAAAAAAATGTATAATTCAAATAAAATTATTTATATATGCATAAATAATAGCAATCTGTATACAAGAGTATAATATATGCATTCAGAGGCAGCAATAATGTTAGTGAATTTTTTTAATTTATGTACTTTTATAACTAGTTTAAAAGCTGCTTTATGAATATTCAGACAGATGATTTTTTTCTCAAGTGATGGATAAATGATTGTATTTAATTAAAGAATAGACACAACTTGATACAAAGTTCCCATGGCTACTACCTTCTTTTTGAAGATTATGCTTCTTTAAACATGCACATTGTTCATTCAACACTGAGTAATATACATGTAGAAACAGACATGAAATATGGTGTACTAGTTACTTAAACATTTTATAATATACTGTCACTTAAACATTTGGTACCTTATTTTCCATTTAAAATCTCCATTTTCCCAATTCTGTAGACAGCTGTTGCATCTCAAGATGGTTTGTGCATGTGTTCATGTGAAGGGGGAAACACAGATACAATATTGAAATTAGGATATAGATCCACTCAAAGGTATTCCCACAAAAGGTAAGTGACTGCTTCTCTTCTCAGGTATGCATCTAAGGTAGATATCTGTCTGTCTGTGTTTTAAATTTTCTTGTAGTCACAGGAGGGCTGATCAGCCCAGAGTACAGCCCGTCAATGCTGAACTAAACAAACAGCTAGGATTGCCTCACTTGTATGGAGACAGCTACATTGGGATGTCCTGAACTCAAACTAAGGCTTGCTTCAGTTACCTAAGCATATGGTTCAGTGTCATTTTTGGGTTAAGTCATGAAGGCTCCACCTGCTGTCTCAGTAGGTGAGGATCCTCCATCAGGCTTATGTCACACCCGCTGGCTCTGTGTAGGTGCTCCAGGAGTGTTTCAAATGGTAAGAGATCCTGGGCAGCCATAAGCTCTTCTCTCAAACTGGCAAATGACCTCCTTGGTGGTTTGAGCAAGTCCTTTATCATCTGCAACAAGACATTTATAAAACCAAGATCTAGTAAGGAAAAGCATTAGATAAATGTCTTAAATCCTTTTAGGTGAACCTCAAGGTACTGCCATGTGATAAAACACTTAAAAATCCAACCTTGGTTAGAAGATTGGATTAGATGTCCCTACAACAACAGAATAGTTTTATGGGATAAATACTAACAATATATATTATTTTATATTTTAATATAGCTACATTAAATTTATATACATATTACTATAAAAATTACTGAAAGGTTTTTTAAACGTCAAGGGAGGGATGTCAGGGAACAACCTCTGTAAAAGAGCTTGGAAACAAGATGGTTTTAATTGACACAAGTTGGGAGTGTTGTCTTGCACAGGGATCCAGACTCTGTGATGGATAAATTGAAACAACTTAAGAGAGGTTACAGGTTTTCTGAAAAAATTATTACTTCTCTAACTGTTCATAAAAAGCTTAGTCCAAAAAACAAGTATACAAACACTCTCACAACAGAAAGCATTTGCATTTTACCTGATCCTTGAATCAAAATATTTGCTACCTGTGGGACAGGAGATGGGGCAGCCTTGCATGCCATCATTTGGCCTCAGAATAGAGGGTGCTGTAAGACTGAATAGTGCCTGACATTCCCTAGAAATATTTATTACAGTATTGATGCTCTCTAATGAAAAAGGGATATAAGATCAATTTATTTTATGTGGACAAGAAAACAGCTACTAAGGATAACTACTTTTGATCATGTGTTCCACATTTTATGGCTACCTCCTACCAGTCAATGATTCTGTACTCACGGCTCATAAAAAATAACATCATCCCTAACATAGATGGAGAGGTCAGGTGAACCATACTTAAGAATGTTTCACACATATATCTTCAGGAATGTTAATCACTTGACTCTGATTAAAATCAGAGAAGCTGCCCACTTTGGAAAAATTATATATCCTGAGAAGCTTTAAATATGCATGCAAAAGAGTCACACAAAGATGAACCACTGATAACTTGAGGTGAGACAGAACCATTGTCTGCACAGTTTTGACTTCTTGGCATGTCTGTCATACAAATCTCATGTGAATTTATTTATGAATCTTTCACGTTGTATGACTCAGCACTGAAAAATGAGAAAAGGCCAAGGCAAAAGATTCAAATTATGCCTCCCTTTAGGCATTTATTATCTGATCTTTTTTTTTTTTTTTAGGTTAATTCTGCTTCATACATAAGGACATCACTTCATGTTTTATTTTCCCTCCCTTGACGAGCAGCCAGGCCTCCCCATTGCTTGACAACCAGGTATTAATGAGTAAAGAGGGAAAAATGTGTATTTCAACAGTAAAAAGTACCAGCGTCATAAAGATTGGCAGAAGTAAGGTCACTCCTGCCTTTCCTGCTGAAGGGTTTTCCTTCTTAGCTTGTCACTCCAGATTCTACCTGTGCCATTTATAGCCTTTGAAAATATCTCCAAAATGCAGAATATTTTTCCTGTTTTAGTCAATTAAAGACTATGAAAAAATTGCTACAAATTTAAATGAAAAAAAGGTATGTTAATTTTCTGATTTAAAATGTTAACATTTCAAAAACAGCTTTTCTTTAGCCTACACTCCTTCTAGAAAAATATATCCAGTGTTCCCCTTTTTGCCTGGCTAGTTATTACTTTTGAAATGCCTAAGGGACCTAGGCTTATCTATATCATGACGGGTTCAGCAGAACATTTTCTGAATACTTAGACAGTCATTTTAGGCTTGTGTTGCAGTGGCAGTTCTTTTATTTCCAGAGGGCTGGAAATCACTACTGCTTCATATTCAATAATAATCAAATAGGAGCAGAGAAACAGAAAATACACAGTTTTCTAAATAAAAGGGAAAAAATAACACAGAATCTTCCAAATGTATGGTGTCTTCTAGTGTGAACTTCTGCAGTACTTTAACAGCCCTTTTTACAAGGACCTTCTGAAACAAGAGTCAAGCCCTTCAAATTTCTGGCATTCACTCTGCTGCAAAGCACAAGCACATTAAATCATAAGCTGCCTAATGCTTTTTTTTCCACCTAAGATTAGTTAGAAAGCAGCAGACTTGCTGACATCGGTTTTCATGTTGCTCAACAGTTCTGACAAGCAGATGTGAAAATTCAAGTATATCATGATTTACAAAGCCAGCCTCTGACTTGCCCAGTCACAGCTTGGCCTTGGGACTGCAAAGGGGATGTCTGTCTCACTGTTGCATCCTTTTCCTGCATGTCCCATGTCCCTGCGCTCAGCTGTTTAAATGCAGTGCACAAAAAAGTTGCATCCTGCTACTCCTTGCATTACAAGATTCCCTTCCATCACCTATAGAGTACACTCAAGAGCCAGGAAAGCATATCTTGAAAGTGGAATTAATGTCTTGTATTTCCTGTTCTTAGAGATAAATGTTACTCAGTATGGGTTTTACTTATTTTCAAAAGTCAAGCTGAAATTCAGCTGCTGCGACTGTATTCATCTCTTTGCCATCTCAGCAAGTTTGTCTTGTGTAAATAGTGTGATCTTAATAAATAAATACTGAAGCACAGCTGGCGTTGGCAAGATATCACTGTTAGGTTGCTGCAGCATGCTATCACCAGCGAGCTAATTATTCTCAGAACTGGAAAATATAGGATGAAGGAATGCAGAGGAGAGTCAACAGTGTTTGGAACAAAAATGAAAGAATGTTTGCTTCAGTTCACAGCAAGGACATCTCAGCACCATGAAGGCAAGCATTTCACCAGCGTTGGTTCTGAATTACTTCCTTATCAAAACAAGGTTTAATAGCCACCGTGGTATAAACTGTAGCTCCATATTTGCTGCTTAGAATTCATACCACTTTTTTGAGAGGGAAAGCAATGGAAATTGGAATACTTAAGAAACCTAAAAAACCCCCAAAAAATCACAAGCCTACAAAAGTCCTGAATAAATGAGTCAGCTGGAAGATAAACAATTTTTCTTTTCTTCTCCGCTTTGCTGGCAGTATGTTAATAATCTGTCTTTGAATGTAGAAGTCCAAAATTTTGGTTAGCTGCCATGAAGAGGAAGCAGATAGTTTTGAAACATATATTAAGTCACATAACTGAGAAGCAGTGTGTGAGCTGATATCTTTCTAGCTAAAAAATAGTTATCATATCTTCATATTTTTTAATAGAAGGCAGTAATACTGATGTTGTTTTGGCTTTCAGGTGTACTATTGCCTAACTGAGCTGAGTGCCAAGTAGCTGAGGCAGAGTACAGCCCAACTTTTCTCATCTACTTTTCAATTAAAATTCGTTGCAAAATTAGTGGGTAAAATTACTCTAGTATTAAAACTATGGAGTGTATTTACCAGACATGATTTTAACTGTGTGACTGACAGTTCTAGAAAGGGTGAATTAAATTTGGATATCTGATGGCAGTTTCCAAGCATGACTTGCATGTCAAAATAACTTCAGCTTCAGCTACTGTAGAGGGAAAATCACAACGAATTTTCTGGTTATATCATTTTCTTATCATTCAAAAACCATTTGAAACCTGCAAAAAAGAAAGATGCTGAAGTTGGGGTTTCAGTGATTTGAGTTAACTTGCCTAGCCATTCATAGTCTACTAACTTAGAGATGGTCAGAACAGAAATTCTAGAGACTAACAAGGAAAACCTGGGGCAATACTGAGGCTATTGAATAGAAAAATTAAAAGGCTCCAATAAAATTAAGGTTAAAGTCTAGAGGTTCAATTATGCAAAGACTAAAAGGAACAAATGTTAACTGGGTAGACAGGAAGAGTCTGCACCATTGTATTTATATGCAGGATAATAGGCAGGGAACAGGAGAAGGTAATGCACTAAAGATAGAAATCCCTCTTAAGTTCAATTGCAACAAAGGAGAAATGCAGAATGAGTAACTGGAAGTAAGCATTCAAAATATGAGAGTATAAATGTTAGACAACTAAACTTCCCTTACTTAACTTTGAGATTATTATGTTACATTTAATAGAGAGCATCGTAATTTAAAGAGTTGAGAGAAACTAAGACACCAAATCTTGGAAGCTTTGTTAATGTGTGTATGAGAACCTGTAGGGAGCTTGGCGCATTATTAAAAAAAATCATTATCTTGTTTGGTTTGTTTGGGGTTTTTTCCTTTGTAAAGAACTTGTTTTAATGTTTATATCATGGAGAATACTATTGTAAGACATGATATACAAGTGTGACTTCAGGTGTTACACAATTCCTTTGCTTGCAGGCACAGAGCTCCTGGTATGAATACTCCAGTGACTGTTATAAATAAAAAGTTTTGACTACCTCTCCTCCACAGAGACATGGAATACTATTCCCTTAGGCTCTTATTGTGTTTGGAATACTTAGTTAGTGAATGCTACTAAGAAATGAATCCCAAAATCACTGTAATTTCCCATTTTACCAGTAATGTTTCAGTGTTTTGGTTTGGGATTTTGTTGTTTTATTTGTTTAGTTTTGTCTTGGTTTTGTTTATTTGGTTGTTTGTTGGGGTTTTTTGAGGGGTTTGTTTTGTTTGCATTTTCTCTTTGTTTGTTTGTTTTTAATGGTGTCCAGAGTGAAGTGATNTGTGTGTATGAGAACCTGTAGGGAGCTTGGCGCATTATTAAAAAAAAATCATTATCTTGTTTGGTTTGTTTGGGGTTTTTTCCTTTGCAAAGAACTTGTTTTAATGTTTATATCATGGAGAATACTATTGTAAGACATGATATCCAAGTGTGACTTCAGGTGTTACACAATTCCTTTGCTTGCAGGCACAGAGCTCCTGGTATGAATACTCCAGTGACTGTTATAAATAAAAAGTTTTGACTAACTACCTCTCCTCCACAGAGACATGGAATACTATTCCCTTAGGCTCTTATTGTGTTTGGAATACTTAGTTAGTGAATGCTACTAAGAAATGAATCCCAAAATCACTGTAATTTCCCATTTTACCAGTAATGTTTCAGTGTTTTGGTTTGGGATTTTGTTGTTTTATTTGTTTAGTTTTGTCTTGGTTTTGTTTATTTGGTTGTTTGTTGGGGTTTTTTGAGGGGTTTGTTTTGTTTGCATTTTCTCTTTGTTTGTTTGTTTTTAATGGTGTCCAGAGTGAAGTGATAGGGCTACAGTTTCAGTTCCCACTTGGTAATTGAACATTTTTATTTACTGGTAGGCTGTCACTTTGACTGAGAACACAAAATGGCTAGGGAGTTACCTAGCCAACATAATGTGCCTAGCAGAAAACAATAAAAATACTTCACAATAGCCCAATGAGGAAAGTCTTCATTATGATAACAGAAAAACTTAGTCAGAGGGGACAGTTTTTAAGAGACAAGGAGAAAGCACAGGCATTTAATTTTTTTTCTCAGCTTAGATGTGGATGAGAGCTTAAAAAGCCTTTCATTTACAGCATGTTTAGTAGGGTTTTCTGAAAGCATGTGTTTAAACAGCATTCTGAAGTTTGCTATATTTGGCCTGGGATTTCAAGAGAGATTTAAATGTTACATGTTTTCTCTAAATATACTTTCGGGTCACTGTTATATTATGTATTTGTTTTATATTTGTCATGTTTCGCCTTTTGCAGTTACAAACCATGAGCTTAGCTGATTCTAAGCCAGGGTTTTAGCTGTGGAGTCAGTGAGTTATGCCTTGGTAAAGCTAGTTTCTGGGGAAGACCATGGAAAGATCATAGAGAGCCATAACTTCTAGAACTGCTCGCTTATTCCTTACAATATACTAAGGGAGATAAGTCAGTAAACAGATTACAGGAAAGTTGGAGAGAAAAGTAGCTGATCTTTAACACACAAGAAGGCAGAGTCACTTAATGATTGCAAGAGAAAACAAGAAGAGAAAGTCTTTGAAATATAATTCTGTTTCAACTATTGTGACAGAGAGATCGTTTTAACTTTTGTTACGTTTTTTCCTGTACTGAACTTGGAAATAGCCCTTAAGTAACTGATCTTGGATGAACAGTTGTCTGAAATAACTTTCTTGGTGTGTGGAGGTAGCCAAAAAACAAACAAACAAAAAGGTTAAAGAAAACTGTAGAGCTTAGCATCATCAGGAAGGCTACTGGGAATGGAACAGAGAGACACGGTTTGCCACACACAACTTTGATGAGCTTCCATCTTCAGCGTGCTGTGCTATTTTTTTCTCTGCTTCTCAAGAAGGACAAAGTGGAGAAGGCAAAGGATAACTAAAATTATGGAGGTGTTGGAACAGCTGGAGTATGAGAAGATAATAAAACATATCAGTGGTGCCCCAGCAAGGAGTGAGATAAGAACAGAGTTTACAAAGTCATTAAGATGGCAAACTTACACCTTGATACAAGAGCCTGCAGTAATAAAACTAGGTGGCACTGCAAGAAGAATGTAGGAGTTTAATTTAAAACAGATAAAGGTGCATAGTTCTACTTGCTGGTAGTAAGATTTTGGAATCTTTTGCCATAAGAAGTTGTAATTGCAGATGGTATAGACACCTAGGAAAATGAAGTAGATAAAGTTTTGGACAGCAGGTCTATGAAAATATGCTAAAAAGAAGAGGCATGGATGTACTCTCCATCATCCTTTTTGCAGGAATTATGGAAGATAGGGAGTAGGTATGGAAAGTATGTCAGGAAGTGGCCAGGCGCATGTGATTTCCTTAAACGGTTCCTGTGCATCCACAGTCTTTTTTGGGTTTGGCCTAGATAACAGTCCAACAAAATATTCAAGCCCTCTTCAAGCCCCCTCCAGGAAGGGTTGGGGGAAGGTTACGGAGAAAAGAGCAGGGAGGAATCAGATGACTACCTACGTGAAGAAGTGGAAAAGGGGAGGGACTGTGAGATTCAAAAGATAAAAAATGTGAAAACACAGGGAGATGTCAGTGCAGGGACGCAAACAAGCAATTTAACTGTTTTGTGATGGCATCCAAGGATCCACTAGACATTGTCGAGCAGAGATGTGCTCAGAAATGCAAAGAAACAAGGGAATGGAAACAGACACCATGGCTCAGGATGACTCATATCCTCCCTGTCAGGTCTCCACTGTCTGGTGCTAGAAACTGCCGACATCACCAGGGTGAGAAGGCTGATGAGAAGGTTACATTACTTTCAGGGCCTTTGAATGGGGCGTGAGTTAAGAAGGGAACAAAGGCATAATCTTTCAAGGCAGATTTAAGAATTAGGTTTCGGAAAGGAAATGAAGTACCTCTCCAGAAGGTGAACAACAGAGAGAAAGGGAAAAAAAACCAAGGAGGTGCAGGGGAAGAGCGGAGGCTGTGGAGGTGAAGCAAGAATAAACATAAGAAAGAGAAAGTAGAAAATTTCATATTTTTTTCTTCAATTAATTTTGCTTGAAATCACTGAGTTGAAGAAGGAGGAAAGAAATTTGAAGCAGGGAAAAGTAGAGCAGTGAGGTTGGATGTGTGGAACACTGCTTTCTCTTTCCTCTTTTCAGAGAGCTGTTTTGTGAAAGGGCTGCAGTGTATTGAGGGCAGTAGGATCCAGCTTTAAAGAGGAAAAGCTGATGACACTGCATCATAAAAAGCTGCAGCCATTGGCTCCAGCTGCATGAGTACAGTCTGGGTGCAATAAATAGTAATGCAGTTCACAGTGGTGGCAATGATGCGTGGATGTCTTGCAGAGGGAGAAGCAACAATATAAACAGTAACATAGTTCCACAGGTGGCTGTTGTCCATTGTGGTGATTACCACCATGGTCACCCTTCAAATGATGTTGAGTGGGGCAGTCTGATGTGTATTGTACCTGTCTACCTCAGCCACACTCGGAAGTGGTCTAGAATCTATGAGCAAGGAAGTGTTCTCATTAGTTCAAAGGTAATTTTGTGTAAGGAAGGGAACAAGTCAAATCTTTTTGAAGACCTTCATTGTGGTTTTTTTGTTTTGGTTTTTTTTTTAAGGCAAAGAGTTGCAGGTGATGGGATAGTAATTATTGTACTTGACAGAAATTCCAATCTGAACTTGATAGAAGGGTTTTCTTTTTGGGAGTCAGTACTAACTGAAGTTCAGAAGCTACTCCACTGCACTCTGCTGAAGCAGAATACTCCCAAAGCAATTGGCATTTACATTTAATGAAGAACACATCAGCTTCTTTAATATGTTTATAAATTTCTATGGCACCTATCTAGTGTCACAGTTGGTTCTTTACTCATCTTAGATTTTTATAAGATCATGATGCAACGATGACAAAAAGACCTGGTAATATTATTTCCTTCCTTTTTTTTTTTTTTTTTTTTTTTTTTTTTTTTTTTTTTTTGACAGCAGTGAGAAGTTATTTGTGCAAGTCTTGGCATCCCACCTTTCTTTTCCACTTCATTTTCCAGAAACTGGAAGATCAGCTTTAGAAAATCAGCACATGTTATGCAGATGTGGGGTGTGGAATGGACTTGGATACTTGTGGATGCAGAGTAAGATGAGGCTGTTTTGTATTTTGAGAAATGGTTTGTGGGATAAATATGTGGTTTAAAATTATACTATGTACATATAATATTGTCCTAGCTTGATATTATAACTTAAAAAAAATATATATAAATGTGTCTGAATTGCAAGGATTTCCTGTTTTTGAGGACTATTTTGATGACCTAGATAATTACATGGGAGACTTAAATGTGTCCTGATTTCAATATAATTATCCGTCTACTCCTTCAATGCTTTTCCTTCATACACAATAGCTATGGGGCTCAACTGCTTCAGACTATCTGCCACAGAGTCTAATTAAATCCTCACTAACACAATGTACATCAAGAAATCCAAAACTGTGATCATCCCGGCTTGTGCAAACTCCCCTGAATGATCCCCAGGGACATAAGTCTCCATCCCCAAAGCTCCTTTAAAATACGTGGATGTTCAGAGGAGAGGATAATAAAAAAGTGTTAGTGGCCAGAAAGTGAAGATTTTAATGGTTACAAACAGAAAACAGTCTGGTAAGTTTTCACTGTATTGCACAACTGTTTCTCTCTTTGGAATTTTTGTTGCCTTCTTTTAAGGTAGTAACTATGTCAGTGCCTTGACTAAAATCTGACACACTTGAGAGGTAATGTTATCTCTTCTGCTTTCGCAAAACTTCTGAGAAAGATGGTGAATAAAATGATGACGATGATATTTAGAAGTTCTTAGACTTCTTTCACTGTAGACAGTTTTAGATACAGAAGTGGTGCAGTCAGGAGGTTTCACTTCAAGTCTTGCTGATGATAATTCATTCCTTGGTATGGTCAAGAGCCATTGCAGTCACAGACAGCAATGCATTCCTGAACATCTCCACTCCCTCATCAAGAAGCCTCAAGTTATCAGAGTGGACAATTTCCTTCTGTTGGGCACTGCAAAATTCTGCACGTGTACAACTGCCAATATTATGGACAGGGATGCTGGTAATAAAGACAGATGTGGATAGGGCCTATAATTTAGCCAGTAGCAAGCCAATAAAAACCAACTAGATTTTCTGAGTAAAAAGAAGGAGAGAGAGAGAGAGAGAGCAAATCTTTGGAAATCATTAAATGAAATTAGATTTAAAAGAAATCATTGAAATAAAATCACTTAGGTAAAGTAGTTGAACAGATTAATGGAAATGAATAGTGTGGAACACAATTTCTTAAACTACTCTGTAGGTTACAAAACATTTACTTAAAATGTAAGGTGATTTAACTTAATCTGACATCGCACTTTCAGAGAGGAATAAGTGTAGAATTGGGTTAAAGTGTATGAGAACATAGCTAGTCTATGTAGTTTTATAACAATTTAATTAATTTAGAGCAAGATATATGAGCATACGTGTTGGCCAATGGTCTAAATGTAGATGTAGTTCACAGTATAACTCTACATGGTAAGGGAATAAGCTTAGCTAATGTCTATGAAAAACAGTTTCATTCAAGTCTCAGCTGCCCTGGTAAATGCAATAGAAGTTTGCTTTTCTATATAAATGATTACAGGCAGAAAGAAGGAAAGGTACGGTAATAAATGAATTGAATCTGTAATGGATACTGGCAGCTTGGAATAAAAGCTAGAAAGGTGGCTGTGTGCAGTAACTAAGCTATGATTTCACATTCTGCAGATTTTATGCCAGTGCTTGTGTCACTTCTGAAATCTGTAAAATTCATCCTTACCATACCATTTTTTTTCCCTTCACCGAAGTTAATCTTGCTGTTCTGTTTATGCTGGTTGACTGACATTAGTTATTAAGACATAAATGAAGCTACTGGGTGAAAGAAGAGAGAACTAGAAATTCTTCAGGGAAGATTTGGAACAGTTCCCAGCACTGATGGTTCTAGTGAGAGATGTGCACATGCCCAGAGGACTACAGGACTGGGGTGGAGACAGTCACAGTGAGGCATAGTGTTGAGAGAAGAGAACAAACTGCTTTGGGTTCCTTTGCCTTTTTCTACTCTTCTGAAAAAAAAATGCAGAAATATTTATGATTTATCATTTATACATACACATACATGTTTATACACATTATGTGTGTACTATAATATATATATAATATAGTACTTACTGATTAATGAAAAGCTTGCATTTTAGGTTGCATAAAACCTCCATTTGATCCAAAATCTAATTAAAATTAAAGTGAGTTTCAAAATACTATATAATGAAATGTCTGACAAAAAAGGGTAAATGTCCAATTATTTTGATTTTTATTGAAATGATTTTAAAAAGTTGACAATAATTCTTCAACATTTTTGAAAACTTGTCCATCTGAAGTTTTCTGGTACTTTGTTATGATTGCTTATGAAGGACAGAGTAGAGTAAGGGTCAAAAGAAGTGAAGAAGTTCCATATGAAAAACTGTACCGATTTCTAGGATTGACTGTAAATTAGAATACTCATTCATCAGCAGGGAAGAAGATAAAGTTGTGTTTTGCTTTGTTCTGTGACAGTGTTGTACCTACGTTTGGTAATGTCTGCCAAATACATCGATTGATTTTTATGATTGTGAATTTTCCATCAAAAGTTCATGACTTTCTTAAGTCCACCAGAAGTTTCTAAAGAGTTATTAAAGAAGAAACAACAACAACAAAGAATTCATATAATTTTATTTTTTTTTTCAGTTTTCAATGTGACAGTTGAATTGCATTATTTAATTTTCAGGCATGCTATAAGGTAAAGTGATATGGTTTCTTTACTGTGATTTGATGGACACTTTCAAATAGATTGCTGGAAATCAGAAAAACTATATGATAATTCAGTACTGGAATATTTCAAGTCATAAGCTGAAAATGTTTTGTTTGGTAAAACTACCAATTAAATCCAAGGTACTGAATAATCATAAAAAATATAGTGGAAAACAATTCATTCTGATAGTTTTGAGAATGACTTACAGGCAACATTTATGCATTCATTATTTCCCTAGTTCAGAGTTAACATTTTATTTAATTAAAGTTTATTGCAAGTTAAATACTGTTTTCTATACAGCTTTTACATAATGCAAAATATTGTCTCCTACAAAGGAAAGTGGATTTTGTTATGAATTATGTCTTCGGTTTTCTCTAGGCATCAAATCATTATCTGCAAAATAGTCCTCTCCATTCGTACATGTCATAAACTTGTGCATGCAAAATCAATCATGATTCCTATCACACTGCCCTAAATAATATCTTTATTAGATTACTCCAGAGCTGGATGAGTCACACTGTGAGACAATCTCTGCAGAGTGGGAAAGCTGCACCCCATGACATTGGCTGGATGCCCTGTTAAGAGCTGCTCTTCCTTCCCCTTTCTCCAGTGGCTAGTATTGGCTGCTTCAGGTGCTGCTGTCTTCTAGACTGAGTGGCAAACCTACTGAATAGATTTCAATGTGGTAAAATGATCTCTTTGCTTGTCTTTTCACATACTGTATGACCTCATAAAGTGATAACTGCCTATAGGCATTGGTTTCTTGATTTCTCTTCAGGGTGACTTATAAAGGTGTTTTAGGGCTTTGTGTTTCACTTGATAAGCTTATATTTTAATACTTGAAAACTGTGAGCTGTACAAAAGGTTTTAGAAGATCTAGTTATGAGACAACTTGTAAGCTGAGCCATGCTACAAATAAGAACCGGACTGTAAGGAATTGCAGCCACTGCAAAAGGTAGAGACCGGATTTGAGCTCCATTATATGAAAGTAATGCAAATTTTTATGTATGTTAGGAATCAAATCTTCCCCTAGACAATATTTAAGCTATGAGATATTTTTAATATGGTACTTTCTAAGAACAAGAAAGACCCAAAACAGTGGCATTCACAAGAGCGGAAGTTAAATGTTCTGAGTGTTTACCACTAGAGCAGTTGAGAAGTCCAATATTTAGAGCATGCTATCCTTTAAAGTTATAAACCAACTAACTATTGTATTTTAATTGTGTTTTTAAAATATTACTGGCCGTGTTCCCAGATTTCACTATGGCAGGTGAGTTACTGATCTTTCACAGTCATCAAATACGTCATAAAATATTTCAGTCAGTGCTGTAGACTTTACTTTTTTTTATTGTACAAATATGAGGATGCCTGGTGTATTTAACTTAAAGCCTTGTTGTATTACATGAATTTACACGCCTTCTACTTAAGTCTATTTTGTGTCACCCTTCATAACTGCTTTATTTTGTAATTTTTTCTTCAGGAAGGCATTTTTAGGGCTTGAGATGCTCCCTTTGGTTAAACCAGAGCCTGCTTTAGATAAATAGGATTTACTTTTCCTTTCAAACTTAATTACTTTTCAGAATCATGATCAATTTCCCGCCTTGCTTGCTTGAGGGAAGTGACACTGTAGGAGACCCTTATGCATTTGCTTTGTAATAAGCCTTTATTCATACACTCCAGGCTATACAATCAGCTCCTCTGCACCACAGTATGTGCCTGTGTGTGTGGCTGCAGCTGCAGGCCTGCAGATTGGAATGCTGATGATGGGGAGCAGAAGTGCTGAGGAATGAATCTGTGTGGAGAAAAGCTATAATCTGGCTGTGACTGTCCACAGGTCATATTATATGAAATTAAACTACCATTAATGGCCTCTTCTAATTCTTTCTTTTTTTAAGAGAGATTTCCTACATAATACCCGACCTAAAGAATTTCATTCCAGTGTTCTCTTTTACACTTGTTTTAAAAATGTTGAGGAACAGGAGTCATTTTTTCCTCTAAGCAAAAGACATACTAATTTGAGATCTTGATAGTTAAAGCAGAGTGTTTTCTTGTTGAAACAGTCAGTTTTACTTTTCAACTTCTGGCTTGTCATTTTTGTCTGTTTTAAAATAAAGTTAATTTTAAAGCATAAATTTAGTTCCTAGGGAATAGTAGTTTATAAAAAACTACAAATATTGTCTATAGTTTTGCTATGACAGCAATATTTCACATGATCAAGAATCTAGTTATAGTCATATTAATAGAACACCCTTTTTTTCCAGGGAATGTGTAAGGACTTATTTAAGGCAAGGCAGGGAAGCACTAAAGATATTGCAATCCTACTGGAAAACAATTTAGTTTTCACATTACGGCTTCTTAAAAGCCAGCCTCTTGTCAATTTTACTTGGTATCCAGTCTGATTTTCATGGTTGATCTTCTTTAAATGGACCGTAACATAACCATTTAGCAGAAGGAATAGTCTTTGCCTTTTCACCTAAGTGCCAGTTAAAAGAAATGGATAAAACAGAGAGACTCATATTCAAAGGTCTCTTCTTGCACACAGGAATAGTTCTGGTCCTTAACCAAACATGGTGTCTTGTAGACATATTTATTTGAATGTTGGAAGAATAGAATGGTTTGGGTTGGAATGGACTTGTCACAGACAGGGACACCTTTTATTAGATCAGATTGCACAAAGTCCCATCCAGCCTGGCCTTGAATACCTCCAGGGATGGGGTTGTCAACAACTTTTCTGGGCAACCTGTTCCAGTGTCCCACCACTCTCTTAATGAAGATGTTGCAGTAAAATTAAAAATTTGTAAGTAGACAGAGTAAATGATACTTCAGTGCTTCTTCCCACTCTATGTTGAAACTACCTTCTGTAATTTTGGCTGCTTGTCCTCACAATGGGAGAGTAGGATGATATTTTGTGTTTGTCTTATTACAATTTCAGACACTGTAAAATAATTTTAACTAAATTCTTGTATTGTGTAAAGCAAATACTTAAAACAAATATTGGATTACATTTAAATTCCATTGGAATTTCCACCTTAAGAAATGTATGAAACATCTTAAATGATGTAACACAGGTTTCCAAAAAGCTTGAGTTTGAATCTTTCCTGTAACCTGTCTTGGATCTATTCTGTAATCAGTTATTACAAAAGTGAGCAAGAAAGGTATTCAGACAATGTAGAGATGGAGAGAGATAATTAATTAATTACAAGGGTTTTTTTTCTACTGAGCCATTAGCACTCATAAAATGTTCTAAAGCTGATTTTTTAATCTGTTTAATAATGAGTTTTCTATCACTTCCCTTCAACGAACTGAGTGCACTGTGACAGAAAGCTTCTCCTGCTGACATGACCTAAATTTAAATTACTGTATGCCTCAGACCATGGGGTGTGCTGTCCCTAAGGATCTGACATTTCAGTCCAGGAATAAGGTGGCACATCTGTGAAATTTGGATGAGCTGTTTTGTTCTCCAGAGAAGGGTGAGGGCTGGAAGGCAACTTCACTAATTGTCCCTTGAAAAGTATACCAACTTCAAAGGAGCAAGCATTTCTGCAGGACGATTATACAGAAATAGAAATTAAAGGTCAAATTGACTTACTGATACAATTTGCCTTGTCCATTTATTTCCAATGCTTGTTAATCTTCACATAGTTTCAAAGATTAGGAAGGCCCATACCAGTAACTTTTTTGTAGATCAAATGCAGTAACTCCTCCATATTTTCCAGTTCTACTGATGTTTAGGACTGGTCTTAGAGTTTTTAACATATTTGTTTGTATTGTCATTACAGTTGTGTATGTGAAATCTGGTCTCTATAGAGAACACTTGCTTTAAAGCAAAGGATCCTGAACCTTGTATAAAAAACAAGTCCAACAGACACATAAAAACAATTACTCATTTATAAATTATGTATGCGGGGTTTTTTTCACACACATGTAAAGAGTAGTAAAGACACTCATGCTTTAGTTGGGAATAAGTAGTTCTTTAAGACAAACTTAAATCTTTTACTTAAAACAAATTAGTATAAAACAGACAGGGATTTTTTTTATGGAGGTCCTTAAAATATGTTTCCTGGGTATAGCTATAATGATGTTTACATCAGATAAATTTATGAAACATCACAGTGAAAATTATTCCTTTCTGTGGCATGGTTCAGAAAGGTTTTCATGAAACTAATAGTTACAAAGAGTGGTTTTAAAATATGATAATGAAATAGTGGTGCAGATGTCATATTAAGTGACCACAGGAGAATGAACCAAAACCTGCAAGACAGAAGAATATGCAAATTCTTGTGATACGGACCTAGCACAGAAATTTTTCTTGCACTGTTTTCCCTTTGATTCTGCCTGTGACTGTGGCTTCTTCTCATTTTTTAATGCAATTTTTTAAAAATTTCTATGAAGGTAAGTCAGGTAGACTATAAACCAATACTGAAAATAAATGCCAGGAAGTATTAGCTCCTATTGCTATTGGAAATCTAGCAATGACATTTAATTCCAATTCCCATCCAGGGGAAAAAAAAATAAAAAAGAAAAATTAAAAAATGTATTTTCAACATTTCCAAGAGAAAGAACTCTCAGGGCTCTTGCTTTTCACTTTCACTCATTTAAATTACTATCTAGGAACAATAGATCTTGCTGTATTTTGAAAATAAGTTAATTGAACTTTTATAAATGAAATTCTCTCACTCTGTGATAGTGCCTCAAGCTAGCCATAACAGGAAGACTTAGATCATGAGAATTGCAGGCAAATTTCTAAATCAGTATTTTCAAATTTGATATCTTGTATTATTGTAAATATATAGAGATATTAGATAAAACTTAAAACCAAACTGAACTCCTTAGTATTTCCATTAAGCAATAATTTATTCTTTATTTTTGTTTGTAGGGCAGTCATTTTTATCTGCCACTGGTGATTTCATTTTCCCTTTAAGACTTAATGGGGTAAAATACAAAGAGAGGAGGAAAGAAATAATTTTATTGCTTCAACCCCATCACTGCAATGTGGGAATTCATTAGATTCCCTTTTCCTCATGTTTATGTCTGTTTAATGTTACTTCTTATGTTATAATTACATAAAAATCCTTTTCTAATTTTTTTTTCTCGAGTATCACCTTTTCCTGTGGTATGTAACCAAGGGCTAAAGTGAGACCCTGAAGGAGAGCTTTGTCTTTGGGCTCTGTAAGTGGGTCCAGAATTCTGTGCAACAAATTTGCCTAGTGAGGAGAACAGGGAAAAATATGGAAATCCTTATTTTTGCTAACAACATTGAATAATCATGCTTGAAGATGCTCTGTATATTTTGGTATTAGAGTTTTAATAATTTTGGCAAACATGATTTTATGAAATGTTATAATATAATGGAAGAAACTGTTAAGTGTTTCCAATAATGTCCTTTTATAATATAATAGGACTGTAAATACTGTACACATCAAAATTTTCAAGTATAGTGCTACCAAAATCCACAGATTTCCTCTAGTCAGCATTTCTGTTACTCAGCATATTTGACAAATGACTTCTAACTTATCCGTTTACAACTTTTTCAGTCATGAGACAAATCATACAATATTTTGTACAAACACAATTGTAGTTAAACCATATGCCTAATGCATTTTTCTCAGCAAGACCTGAACTTTTATTTCTGAATAACAAAGAAGACAAATATGCACTTTTGCAGATAATCTGTAGAGGCAGAAGTTTATATGAAAAGTAGGACAAGCCTGTACCTCTCTTTAACAGCAAAGGAGAAAGTGCTTTTGAAATTCCAATTCATAGGTCTCTATTGACAATTTTCTGTGTTCACATTTTTTTCTGTAAAATCACTTATGACACATCTCTTATTTTTCAGCATTTTTATCTCAGTGTTCAAAGAGATATCTAGACTCCGATGTCTTTTTTCCATGCTGAAGACATTATGCTTATGTTTTGGGACTGTGTGTGGAAAAAAACCCCCCACAAACAAAACACAACAAACACCATAGCTGGAATTCATCCAGGTGAATTCAAATGTTCAAAAGTTCTTAAATGTTTAAGTCTCACCTAATCATCAGAGTTAATGGAAAGAAACAGGAACCTTTTCAACCGAATCCTTTCCTCAATTTTTTATACCTATATTAGGATGAGAGTAACCGTTGTCCTGAAATTCACAGGTTTCTGCACACAGAATATAAAGGCTGTGTCGGATGGCTAATAGTAAGACATCTAACTTTAGGACAAGTGAAAATTAGGCATGATGAACTGCATCTGTAATTGGTTAGAGTGGGAATCGTTTGGAACTTAGGAGGTAAAATGTGTTCAATTTTCAGTCTCCCTGTAGGCCACTGTGGGAAAGAATGGCAAAATCTCTCCTTCCAGTAAATTGATCCAACCACTAAACAACGTTAAATTTAGTCTTTACAGAAATGACAAAAAGGAAACATGAAGAATTGAACGCACTACCTTCTCCAAACTGTTAAAATGGATTTGAATTGAGTAGAGCTTGCAGTCACTGTGGTTTGCAGCAACAGAAATCTGCATGAGAGAAACAGTCCACCCCTAGGCATATGATACGCATACCAGGAAATGACCGAAGGATCGTCTCCAACTCAGTGGAGGCATGCTGCACTTTTCCACTTAGACTGGAGCCCAATGATTGGTCAGATTTGTGTGTGTGTGTACATATATACATGTACAAATTGTACATCTATCTATACATAAATGGCAGTGTCTCTAGAGTTTTGGACAATATTCCAAGATTAATGTGTTACTTTACACTGCATTAAATTGCTGATGGCATAACTTGGCCATTATACTGAAGACAGAATTTGCTATTTATGTACAGAATGTTAGTCTTGCTGAAAGAATAACACACCATTGAAAATGAGTAAATGTATCTGTGTGATGTTCAGGAGCCAAGACAGTAAAATTGTGATTGTGTCTGTTATAGCAAATTAAAAGTTGTTTTTATTACTTGCCTTATTTTATCATTTGAATGCTTTATATAGCCAGTCTTCTCTTAAAAAAAAAAAAAAAAAAGAAAGAAAAAAAGAAAAAAATCCATTCTTCATTTTCATGAGAATTTCTGAGATTTGCACATACGCTAGCTGCCAAAAGAGAACAACCTTAACTGACGTTTGGAAAAAACAATATGAAATTGGTTGCAAATTTAAACTCTTAAGTGTGAGAAAGCAACAACTTATGGAAAATATCTGAGAAGAGAGCAAAACCCTGGTCAATGCGAAGGGACAGGAAAGACAAGGCACAGGCTCTTCTGGAGGTCAAAGCTGCAGTGTGGGCAGGGCACAAGCACACATTATGTAGGAAATGTGCCAAAGCTAAATGCTGTATGTCTTCTGTTTCAGTGCCTGCCTGTGTAAACAACTAGTTATGGAACAGGATGAAACAACAACATAATTCACACCAGTCTTGACAGACAGGTTTCTTTTTTTTTTAGTCTCTACACTATATGCCCCTAGTCTCTGCATGCTGTGTGGCATGCAGTTGTCTGTTTAAGAAGGACAGGCAACAGACATGGGTTGTCAGTAATAAAATATTTTGTGGAGAGGATACAGCTGCTTCTAGTTTAATATCTGCCATCTGAAAGTGTCTGTATCACACCAAAAAAGCAAAAGAGAGATTATCTCTGGGAAGCATGGCAACATTGTTTCTAGCAAATCATTTCTAAAACTAGACAAGCGCTATAAACTGATAAACAACCTTTACTTATTGTCCTGAACAGACTAGCGCTATAAACTGATAACCTTTACTTATTGTCCTGAACAGACTACTTCTTTTATTTCAATCTTTTCCAGCAGTTTGACTACTTTATTTCATCTTTTATAACTAAACTGAGCACTGATTGACCCAAGAAATCAGAGATGCCTAAGGTACTCTAGTGAAATATATATTTTGTATAATCTAATTCTACCTCTGTGATATTTTCCACTCGTATGTCCTTCTCTTGAAAAGACTTACGGTGCTTCAGATCTGGGATCTTCCCATCAGTAACTGTTATAAAGGACATCTGTCATTCTCTTGATCCTAACCACTGCTAGTGGCTGCTAGCCAAACAGACATCAAACCCAGTAATTTTTCATTACCTCGTTATCGTCTCTGAATGCTGGAAGTCCTGCTCAAAGGCATGTATTTGAGAGATATGAGCAAAATCATAAATAGAGCATTTCTCATTGCAGAATATTTTTGGTGCCATATTTTTAGATAATTCTGTTGTCTAGGTTTAGGTAGGGCTGGGTCAGTAAAGGTCTTATACTCCTAAAATCTGTAGAGACTTGTCCCCAGCTGAGGACTGCAGAACAGTCTGAAAGATTTTTTTCAGCTGTATAGGAAGAGTCAGGTGCCTAAGGGTGAAATGAAAGGAGTTGCAAATCTGATTTCAGACCTAGCCTGGAGATCAGCAGTGCAGGGAGTTTGGTTGAAAACCCACCCAGAGCTGCACCCTTGGCACTTCATTCAGGGATTAGGGACAGTGTTGCTACCAGGTAATTGTTCGGATATCACAACAACCTCCTGTGATGCAGAAGACCTGTCCTGTAAAGCTTGCTCAGCCATGGAGAACACAAACCAGTTTCCCCCACGTTATGGAGATGCACTACCTCTCTGAGGTGAAGGCACAGTTTGAGCTGGAAAAGGTAGTGCTCTCCCTTCTGAAATTGGATACCTTCCTCCCTGAATGAAACATGCTGAATTCTGGGTCATTATCTACGGGGGAGTTTATTGGTAGATGTAAGGGGATACTAGTGGTCCAGACACAAAAGTTTGAGTGCCCTTCTCACCTCCCATCCACTCCAGATGTGACTTGGGCTCAGCCTTATCCTAGCGTGGTCTTCCCATAACTAGGAGTCCTGTGCATATGCTTGCTACTTGTTTGATGGCTGTAAAGGTTAAATCATAGAACCGTAGAATGGTTTGGGTTGGAAGGGACCTTAGAGACCACTGAATTCCAACCCCCACTGCCATGCTGACTAGACCAGGGTGCTCAGAGCCCTATCCAAACTGGCCTTGAACACTTTAGGGATGAGGTACCTGCAACTTCTTTGGACAACTTGTTCCAGTGCCTCTCCAACCTCACAGCAAATATGTTCTTCCTAAAATCTAATCCAAACCTACTTCCTTTCAGTCCTCTCACTACATGCCCTTGTAAAAAGTCCCAGTCTTTTACTTCTCCTTCACCTGTGAAATCCACTATTTTAAAAGGAAATGAAAACCACACATTCAGGCAAGCTGACTGGCCCTACCCTCCACTGGATGATTCCTCTTGACAGCTCAGGTAGCAGAACTTGCATGTCCTGGCCCCAAAACACGTGGCTGTCTCTCTGAGGAGCACTGTTCTGTCAAAGTCAAGGTCACTGTGGAATAGGTATGTGCTCAGCTGTGGTGAACACCTAAAAGTGAAAGAAGGCACCTCTGAGCAGGGATTTTTCTGAGACTAGAAAAGAAGTCTTATCATGTTAGTGCCTCTTCAGACCTGGATTTTAAGACTGACCATCAGCTGCTTAAATTTCTTTGTTGGTAAACTTCTGTAAGAGTGTTAGTGTTTAAAAATTATTTTAAATAACTGTAATTTCCTTTCCTAAGAATCTGCCACATTTTGCCTAGGCTTTTACAATACAATATTATTTTTCTTTTTTTCTCTCCCTTTCTTCCTGTGCCTTTTTTCCCCTCAGCTTTGAATAGTTTCTTTAACCGAATTTTGATTTTATGGCACTAGATATCAGCAGTCTGCTGCATTCTCATCAAACTGGTCTTACGAAGAAATTAGCATTGTTTTTACAGTTGGCAGTGTTGCTGGTAAAATCAACGCACTCTCTGCCCTCCTCAACGTAATCACAGAGGTATTGCTATAAAAATGCTAGGCAGAAACAACTGATTTAAGTTCCTTGGAATTACATCAGCTATACTGGTGTCAAACTGCACCTACGCAGATGTGTAATTCTTTCAGTGAAAACTCACAGGAGATACTGATTCAGCTAGGCTGATAAATGCTATAAATAGAAAACATCCAGTTTGTACACAGCCCTCAGTAAAGAGAGGAGGACTTGTACACTGCTTAAAAACAGTAAGATTCAATATCTTTCTGTTTATTTGAATTTACGTCCCTTAGGTAACTGCTGGTTTTGAAAATTAACAAAGAATATGCTTTGGTTTTACATGTCTAACTCTGAAAGCCTGCGTATTTCATATCAGTTTGGGGGTTCTATAATATTCATGAGAAAATGAACTCAGATTTCTCTGCTGAGGCTAAATGGTAATACTGGTGATGGACACTTTACTTGAGACACATAATACCAGTGACCTGAATATTCAATATAGGGTCTATAGATTTCCTTTGTCAAAGATAAAAAAATTGTTCTAATTCTAATGGGACATACTGACATGCAGTTAATAATATTTAATTATTTGAGATTTTCCAAGTGGGTAACAAACTTCTTTTTTCCTTGCATTGCCAGTCAAACTCTCTGTTCCCATAATGCTCTCATGGATTGATAAGCTTTAAAATCTGTCTTCTACACTTTTTTTTCTGAATTCACAGCTGATGCAGTTGCCAATAACTTGTGTTTGTTTCCAGAGAAAAGGTTAACTCCCAGTAGGCAGTTCTTGTTGGGCTTGGTCAATTTCTCCAGTTCTCATATGGAGATTATTTTTCCTTTTGTAGGGTCCACACAACTGCTGGCAAGGACCAAGCAGGAAATACAGACATTGGTATTATTTGTCCTCATTTTTCTAACCTGTGTAATTTTACGGATTCTTTACTGACGAATGTGATCCAACATCTGTTTATATGGGAGGTGGCAGCGTGTGGCAGCACAGGCAGGGATGGTGAAAACTCTTCACAAACGAAAGATAGAAGGAATGCAGGAAGGGAGATTAAGGAAGGTTTTTCCTATAAAAAACACAGTATAGAAGGGCACCTCTCTGCATCCAGATCTTCTCTTGAAGAAGAAAATGGTAAAATCAAGCTGTACTCATGCTTAGCTGCTCCTCAGGTTAATTACTGTGTTTCCTATGTCTTTAACATAAGGAAGTGTTTCTGTTGTCTTTGGAGTATAAGGATACTATAGGCTAACAGAAATTTGAAATTTTTGAATATTCTTTTGTTTACCTCAGGCCTAATAGGAGGATCTACTTTATGAAAGTTTAGACAGGGAATCAAAGTTATTGATCTATTGCTATTCTTCTAGTCAGATCTATTCTAGGTCATATCTCTGAGTTAGTTAATTCCATTTTTAAGCACTTTCTAGCTGTTAGGTTAGAAACAGTAACCTATATTTCTATTGTATCCTAGATTTTATACTTTCCTTTTTATTATGTTTATACCATGTTTATAATGCGCATTTCAGTGATAAAAAATTAATAATTTTTTAAAAGCTCTCAGCCTATGTAACAGATTACTATACTGTCATAAAAGTAAAATACAAACACAAAAGAGGCAGTGGAAGACATTTTAATTCTTCTAAAGTGCCCCCAGTAATAAATAGGCACTTGAAATAACTGAAACCAAAAAGTACATACATAAGCATAAACATGCAATGGCAATTCAGTGTGAGATACTAGTGAAAAGTCATTGAGAAAATTAGCAATTATGGATTTCATGTATCATTGGAAGGTGATCACAGAAGTCGTAAATGCATTACAGTGGAGAGGGTTTTTATCTCCTATTAAACAAGTGTCTAGCTGTACTTCTTTGCTTGTCTCCTTGGTTTCGATCATGTTGAAAGATTTCATTTTGACTTTGATTTTGCTTCAAATTATATTAACTTTTCTTAGTCTAATATAAATAATGATTTGTGTTCAGTATTGAGTAAAGTCTTATCTGTATTGACGAGTGCTACACTGACCACCATTAAACAATACATTCTACAGATACATAGATGATTGGTTTTGTTTCAGAGGAGTTAAATCTTTGGATTTTAATTGTAGTTCAAAATAAATAGACACCTTAAAATGTCCTGATTTTCATTTGGAAGATTTGTTTTTCTATTAAGCAGTAAATAAATTATCAAATCAAAAAGAACAGGAAATAACAATACTTTTTATATGACTTTGAGATTACACTACTCTCTTGCAAGTCTTTCACAAGAACAAATTAGTACATTGTCATATAGTTAAAGATAATTCTGTAATTTAAATACACTCAGTTAAATTAAACTTATGGAGGCCAGTAAATTTGGACACTTCCTTAAATCTTTAGCACTTTGATATTGCAGTCACAGTGTTCTTGTTACATGAGACTATCTCATTTTACATGAGTTCTGGAGTAAAATCAATAGCTTGAAAAAGAACTTCATAAATCCATTAATTAGGTGGAAATTCAAGTCAGCATTCATAGAAATAGAGGAACTTCCCTGATTATCATCCAATATAATCTCCAAATTTCATGTTTATTCTCCAATGTACAGACCCAAGTTTTCACTTAAAGATATCATTGGTTTTATATTGACAAAGTGATTCTTACCCTAATTTTATTTTCAGAAACATCTGAGTCATCTTAATAGGAACTATTAAAAAAGTCTACCAGAAGCAGGGATCCAACAATTTCTAACAGTTACCACCAAAGTTGCATAATTGCACAAAGTGGACACAATTATTTGCTGCTTTTCTCATTTCTCATTTATATTGGCACCAGAGCCACACATTTCTACATCAATCAAGTATATTTAGGGGGAAAAAATGTGTCATTCCCCTCTGCTGTGTTCCCCCTCTACATACTGTAGTTGAAAATCTTTCTAGGCACTATTCTCCAAAATACCATATCAAATGACTAGCATAGGATCAGCCTGATTAATTATCATTCATCACTGCACCTAGAGATTTCTGTGATTAACTCCTGGTCATGCCTGTGCTTGTAGAAGTGTGTGCTCCTTTTAAGATTTGTCTATGTTTCCTCACTCCCACTCCATGCCAGACCTGGTCTCAATCTCACGTTCCTCCAAATGTCTTTCACAGCAAAGGAATACAAGGAAGTTGGGATAGGTGACTAGTTTTAAATCTTTGCTGTGGGTCACTTATGGAAGGCTTTCCAAAAGAGTTGATGTTTTTCCTTTTTCTCCCCTTAAAAAATTCAGTAAGATTTGGAACCCCTTAATCCCTTAGCCTCTTGGTGACAAAAAAAAATTATATTCCACCTCTAGTAATTTTTAAAGCACCCAAATTGCACAAAAGAGAAGTACTGAAAAGAATTGCACTGAGTGCCTTACTGTAATGCTACGAAGGCTGCATACTAAACATATTTTAAATTGATTAACTATCAGAATGATCCATACAAACATCCTCCACTAGCTTGAAAATTAAATACGCTTGACCATTGATCTGCCAACAGTAGTTTATATTCTAAATATTCTGTTAGAAATTGCATGACTTAATTTCTATGATTTGTTTTGTGTATTCTTATTTATTTATGCACTGTAGCAATTTATCAAAGAAAAACCATATGGCAGCCATAAACTTGAGCGGATTATGTTCAAGAGTTTTCAACTCCACGCCAAAGTAAAAGAAGTTTCTATTTCATGCAGATGTATTCTCCAAGTTGTTAGATCGCTTTCTAGGAAATGTATGTTGGATCTTCCATATAATGTATGTTTTGTCCTTTCTCTAGATGTGTTGGCGAACTAAACAGACACCCTTTTATGCCACTGCTGAAGAATCTTTTTTCACTTCTCTCTCTAATATTGTGTTCCTAACTAAGATAAAGTACATTGCCTCAGCCCTCCTCAGACAATCTGTTTGGTTTTTATGTATCTACTTTGAGTCTGTATCTCTTGAGCTATAGCCCACTAACAGGTGCTGATAAAATTGCTATGGAAGAAAAAAAGTACCCTTTTCTTTGTTCCCTTTTATTTGTATTAATTAACATAATGTTGATTTTAAACTGGGGTACTTAATGTTGCCACCTTTGCAAAACAACTCTGTAGAAATTCCACAGACACTTCCCCCACTGTTTGAAAATCATTGTTTATCTTCTAGCCACAAAGTAACCTTTTTCATATGAGGCTGTTCTTACAAGGTCTGCCAAAATTCTTACAACAGATGACTCATTTATATTTTTCCAGGGCCTGAATATCACCCTTTTAGCAATCATTAAGCTTGTATTTATCCATTTTGATGAGGTTTTGGGGATACCTTTAAGTCCCAAAATGTGAGACAAAATTCAAACAGAAGTTTCTGAGTATATTTTCCTCCAATTATTTGACATTATGGACTTAAATGATTTGCTTTTTCAGTCTGAGAAGATGGTTGCAGCCTGTGCTAGAACTTAAGCATGTTAGCTCTTTAATGTTGTCTCCAGAATATATTCTTTCTTTTCCAGTTTGAGAAGCAAATTCGAGAGCAACTTTCAAATGTTGGTAACTGCCTAGAAGAGAAACAAAACCAGTAGAACAATGGCATGAAATTTATGCTAGATTATCTCCATGAATGACATTTGGTTTAGATGGATAGATTAAGTGAAAGTTTAGAAATGTAATTGAAGATGCATTTTTGTTTTGCTTTCCTTTCCTAGTTTTGTTATAAAGGAATGGAAAAAAATCTTCCATCATAGAACTTTTAATTGTCCAGAAGGAAAAATATGAGTTATAATTGCTTTGTATAGAAAGGAAATTAGGAATAATGTACCTCTTCCTGTGAAAAAACCCATAGTACTTTTAACAAGCACATAGAATGTATTTTATAAAGGATTGTAAATGCAATACTATATGCCACATAAAAAGCAGTATTTGAAACACTATAAGGTACTGCTCTTCATATAGTGATGCTGCACTGAACTATGAAAAATATGCTGCTGTGGCACAATACATTTTGCCTATGATTCATCTGACTTCAATGTCCTCAATGAAAATATAGCAAATATATTTAAGGGGCAACTACAGTAATGTATCTCACCAGCACACATATCTTAACCAGATCATTCAGTCATTTACACATACCAACAACCTGTTTTCACTTCTGCTATAATTTGCAATAACTTTCAGCAGGAATGGCATATCTCTGGTTTAAAACTTCTACTAAATAAAAATTCTAAGCTAGTGCTGAAAAGTTCCAGACTTACTTGGAAATAGGCCCCTTATTTATCTCTAACTGCTGTGCACCTGACCAAGGACACCTAACAGAGGGCTGTCAAGCAGTTAGCCCAAGTAAGGTCTTATAGCTCAATAGAATCAACAACCCTCAAAACTTACTTGGAAATAAATAGGGATGTACTACTATTTATTTTATATGCTCCACGTGTTCTAGTTAGCATGTGGCAAACAGAAATTACACATCTCTCAACACAAAAAGACTCGGGAGTTGAAGATTTTCTCATGAAAGTGAGTGGAAGTCCTCTGTGTTCTGAAGAACAAAGTCAGTAGGACTGCAGAGTGTGTTAACAAACAATATAAAAATAAAGGGTCGCATTTTTTCTGGCCTAATTACAAGATGTACTCATCAGATGCACTGAAATTCAAAAATGTATGGAGAAAAACAGTAAAAAGATTACAGATGTCAGATTTGATGTACAAGAATAGAATAACACCTTCACTGAAACAGCTCTGTTGAAACTTAAGAAATTTGCCAGTCAGCAGGGTGGGGGTTCTTGACCTCATAGGTTTCAACATTAGAGGAAGAAAAAAATGAGTCTGACAGATGGGATATTTTACATATTTTACATCTGTAAGGTGATACATCATTATGTCTCAGTTAATTAAAAGCTTTTCTGTTGGAAGAAATATAGGCTTTGAAAGATTTCGGCATTCAATATGAAAAAGTTTTTTCACTGACAAAAGGAATTTAGCTTTGCATGTCATACCATGATAAAAAATTTATTTGGGGGCAAAACAGAACGTGAAATTAAATTTTGTTTTTTCAATAATTCACTCTGGCAAATGAAGATGCTAAATTATGAAATGGCATGTGTGTCTTTTTCTCTTGGCATTAAATGAATGGCTTTTATAAACAGAAAAAAGTGCTTAGCTTTGAAAATGGAGGGTCCAATTCACAAAAGCCTTTTATATCATTTGTTCAAGAGTATTTAGTCTGCTGAGAATGTGTACTGAAAGTGATTGTGGTCACAGTCCTGCTGCTGCTTAGGTACTAGTTTCTAGGGCTCCATTCAGAAGAGTAGACACAATCTCGTTTATTCCATCTAGTGCTGATGAAAATTAATAGAATACACTCCTTGCTTCAAAAAGCTGCAGGTCTCTGCTCACTTCACTGTCATATCTATTTCCCTTGTGAAATGTCTTCATCACACTAAGGCCCCTGGTAAGCAATCTTTAGGCAGCTGAATGAAGTTCTGTGTCTTTATGGCTCTTCCAGGGTCTGAGATTCAGTCTTGTATAATGAGCCCTTCTCACACTTAAGCTGCAGACCATCAGATCCAGATGTGGGTGCACTCAAGATGCTTATCTGTTGTGCTCTATCTGTAAAGGAAAAGAGTTATTGTCTGTCTTGACCAGCATTTATGTTTCAGAATTGTGCTTCATTATGAGACTCACGAACCTCGAGGATTTCAGCTAAACGTGGATTTCCAAATGCATGTCTGTGCTGCACTTCACAGGGCCCAACCGGGACTCAAAGTTAGGCTTAGGTAAATTGCATTTTCAAGTGACTGTGCCATTTCTGAGTCAGCATGGCTAGAAGGAGCTGAAATTTGGGACTTAGACGTAAATGACAAGCTTGTTTCTAAATACATGTGATGAATGAGTAATTGTTATTCAATGAGGGCTGAATGGCAGACTTATCATTGTATTCTGAATGACATAGTGGCAAATTACATTTTTGCTGTAAGTGTAAATCTTGCCTTGTCTTGGATAAATATATTTCATACTAGTTTACAGCAGTTTCTAGGAAAATACAAGCTTAGTATTTTGCTCTGACTTGGTAGCAATATTGTAACCCACCTTATGTTTACTTGAATTATTACAAATTACACATGAAAGTAGCAAATCAAGTGCTTAAATCTGATTGACTTTACTTAGCTATCTATTAATTTTGATTTTTTTTTCCTAATTATTAAGCTGGATCTCAGCCATAATGGCTACTTCTATACTAGTGAACTAAGTGTTAAGGAACATTTCTAGAAACTCAAACTTGGGTAGCTACACTATCAAACTTTTTAAAAAGTCCTTGAAATCTTTTTGGTCTATGAAACTAGAACCCTGAAATAATTATCAGGCTGGTTTTTTGTTTTGTTTTTGTTTTTGTTTTTGTTTTTGTTTTTTTGTGGGTTTTGTTTGTTTGTTTTGTTTTTTAAAGATTTAATAGAAACTATTCAATAGAAAAGTTAATTTTTTTGGTTGTCTATGAAAGTTTAATAGGATGGACATAGGTGCCTGGCAGATACTGGCATCAATGACATGAATAGTCTCAAGCAATTTTCTAGGACAGAAATTGGCAAAAATAGCTAAAAATATAGTGTAATTAGTCTTTTACTGAGGATAATTACTTGTTTTCTTGCAGTTTTAAAGTAATTGCCTTTTAAAATTTATGTTACAGCATGATGAAAATAGTGGCAGTCATGCAGCCTGTTATTCTGTTTGCATGTTTCTGTGCTTTAGACCTTTATGCAATTTTAAAGCTGGTTGCCTAAAACCAACCATAAACATAAGAATAGGGACCCATCACCTCCCTGTGTAAGAATATGATATTATTTCCAATATAGATTTCTATTGCATTTGTTATATTTGAAAATATTTCATTCTAATAGACACTATGACTTTCAAAAGTTTTCTTTAATGTCAGCACCCTTATGCTGCTCCCTAAGATTACCTGCTCCTTGTACTAACATCTTTGGGACAGACATTTTCTAGCGAGCCTTTCAGAAGTCCAACTAAATTACATTTAACAATTCTTTTTTCATTATTGTTTCTATTCTGTTGAATGAAACGAGGCTTAAGAAGTACAATTTTCATTTACAGAATCTTTGCTGATTTCTATTGTGTTATGCTCATTGGTGCGTTTTACAAGTCTCTTTAAATGTGTTTTCAGCTAATTTACCTAATACTAAAGTCATGTTCACTGGTCTATAATTTTCAGGTTCACCCCTAACACATCATTTACGATGGCTCCAATACTGACTACCCTCCAGTCTACTAGCACAATAGTGAAGATAAATGAGAAACTCTGTATTTTTTGTTTGCAATTTAGTCACTTTGATAGGGATTTTCAGAGGTCGCTAATGCACTTAGGTTCCCAAATCCCATTAACATTTAGCAAAAAATGTGCATGGTACTCCCAGAGCTCTGGAAAACTCCTAATTTTCAGTCATAAGTGCTCCTCAGTGAATGTTGTTTCATCCTAGTCCCATAATGATATGAATTCACAGTTTAGCACAGCCCCTTTCTTTTTAATGCAGCATCGCTTTGGCTACACCAGTAGTGAAGCTTAATGCAGAAATCATGCAATTCCTTTTTACGTAAAGTATAAAGTGGTAAAAATAGTCCTGTCAGTTTAGCCATACCCTGAACCAACCATGGACATAAATCCTTCCATTTTGTGCTAGTTGCTCAGTTCCATTCAGCGAAACCGCAAACATCATTTACTTTGTTAATATTTCCAATATTCTTCTTCCTTACCGATCAAGGACTTCCTTCCTTCCTTTGCAGTCTGTTATTCTCTGTTCAGTTGTTCCCATATGATGTCAATATTACCCGCACGTGCCATAGCAAAAGCCTGTTGCTTTCCACTCTTTGCTTTTAATTCAGCTGACTGAAGTTCTGAAGTTTTGGACTAGACCTAGAAACCTGCTGTTCCATTCCACTGTTGGTTTTTTAAAGCATACTGATAGGTGACAGAGGTCACCTATGTCCAGCATCTTTTCTTAAGCATCCAAGAGATAATGAACTATGTTACATTGCATTGTAAGTCTGCACTGAGCAAAAATGTATAGCAGCAGAAAGCAGCTTTTAAACTGCTTCCTAC
>VWZG01001921.1:160502-195508 GCA_013396735.1 Grallaria varia
GTTGTTTTTTTATTTATTTGGTTTTGGTTTTTCTGGGGAGTTGGATTTTTTCTTTGTTTTGACAGATTCTAAACTGTCCTATCTAGAAGCTGAGAAGAGCTATCTTTAATACTGCAATTAGTACAAAACACTGTAAATAATATTCAAAACACAAAATTATGTCCTTGCATAAAGAATACAACTATATGCTAGTTACATAACAGAGAACATAGCATGACTGTTGTCTGTAAGTGAATTTTCTGGTTCTTGTACTCCAACAATTTTATCTTTGAATGGTTGCTAGTTTAGTAAATTATTGCTGTGATCTATCTAGATAGACTTGTGTATTTTTTTTCCTCTGTTTTACATCCAGTTTGCCTTGGTGGGAGAAAGGAGTGTCAGGTGTTTTTGACCATTGATCAGGAACAAAGAACAAGTGAACAAGAAGGGAGATACAGATTTTCTTCCAGAATCTTCTCAGAAAAAAATGACTGAATTAAAAACAAAGAAAATTGGTCTCAAAATGTTTAACATGGAATGTTTGAAAAAAATTCTCGGAGGCTTCAGAGTGTCTGTAAACATATGTTCTTGAGCAAAATTTGTATTTTTAATACCTTTATGATCTTGTTTCATAATGCAATCAGAAGTGACCGTGCAGCTACTGGTTTCAGTACAAATAGGGGGGAAAAAAGTCAAGAAAATAACTTCTTGATTCCTATTATAGCATGACTGGAAGGAACTACAACTACTGTAACTGCAGATCTTTCACAGAAAACTTCTGGGCAACATTTATAAATATTAGAAAACTAAAAATCTACTGAAATCAAGTGAGTGACTTGTCACCATTGAATTTAATAGAAAGAGGATTGGGATGAAATCAAGTTAGAGAACACATAAGATTAAAAATATGCCTTCTTGAGGATGAGAGATTTTGTTAAGTTTGGTTATTTTTAAAATTTCCCATTTGCTTGACTTAATGATTTGTGCATATGGTAAAATTGGATTTGAAACCCCAAGGGACAGCAGTGGTCAGTTTGAAATAATTTGAGAATTAAATTAAAACACTTGTTCATCATAATTAGTTTTATGAATCTTGACAAAAACTCTGTGATTTTGCCTGCAGTCATTATATATCGTATTGTAGCACTGACTTTTTTCAAGATTCTTATGATTTCTAACATCAGAATATCTAAGTTCTACAGAACACCTTTTATTAAAGTAAATGAGGCTTCTAATAGAGTGTTATGGATTTAGAGATGTACAATGCAAAAGGAGTCTTTGTTCTCTAATTTTTTAATTTATATTTGTTCTGCTCCAACAGGAGTGCATTTTAATTTTACGCTAAAGAAAAGAGATACTAAAAAACAACAACTGTGTGCATTCATTACTGCTGAAATGAAGGCTTAAATAGGGACAAAGCAGTAAAATGAAATTGAATTTTAAAATGGTATTTCTCTGCATCAGCTTCCCAGTGACTGTTTTAAATATTGGTTGCAGAAGCCAAAGCAAATATGCATCTGTTTTGCATTGCAAACTGTCTTGACACATTGAACAGAGTATTTAATCTGTTTTGAACACACAGAATGCAAATCACCACAATACCTAGGTACTGTTTTAATGCCGAAGGGTATTGAAGATTTGTACAGTGATGTGCGTATTGAATTTGTGTTGTAATGTTATTCCAACGAGTACCAGATTTTGTCATATACTAAAGCTTCAGCCCTATGATTGCTATGTCCAGCCCCTATATAGCCCTTTAAGTCTGTAACTGCATATGTAAATGCATTATTAATGGCAAAAATTATCTCCGTGTTTTGCACGTGCAAATAGCATACCATCATGATCAGACAAAATGTAAAGTTTTATATAATTTCTCTCGTCTCTTAGTCTGCATGTCTGCAAAACTAGAGAAATCCAGGGATTGTCTGAAAGACCCAAGGAAGCATAATTTTGAAAGATACAAAATTTTCTCTCCAGATGACAATATTAATAAAAAATGTTTTGCTATCTTCCTCCTTCCTGCCTGACTGCCTCCCTCTCTTATTCCCAGCAGTGAAAAGGAAGGTGAGTTCACAGTTGCTGTCCTACTAGAATCTTCTCAACAAATAGTCTTCTGGTATGATGGAAGACAAAGGGTTGCTGTAATCTGCTAATCACATTTGGGATTTCAATTTCTTACCACTTTCTGTTTATGTGACTTAGGAGCAAAGAAGCAAAAGAGACTCTCCGGGTTTGGCAAGTCAAGACAACCTGCTGGTAAACAAGCAATCCCTGAAACACTATCCATTTTACGCTATTTAGCTCTGTTTTTTTCTCTGATACCTCTTTTGTATTTTTCCTATAAGCTTCTTACTTTGAAAAATAAGCTCCTTCTTGCATTGTTTTATGTTGCTTACTCTTTCCTCCATTTTATTAAATGCTTTGGAATCTATTTCTGCTACTTTACTGCCTCTTTTTTGTCCCCTTCCATGCTATACTAAGAATATGACAATCAATCCTGCGGGGTAATTAAAAACTTCTGCATTTTAGGGTCCTGAAAAAAAAAATTAATTCAGTTTTATTCCCTTTAAGGTACTTCTGCTGTTACTTAATAGCAATGACAGATAAAAGGCCAATTCCAAGGGCCCATTCTGGCCTCAGCAGTAGAACTGTACTGTGAAATTGAAAGGATAAGTTTCTGCGCTCACTGTATCTCTGTGAAGTTAGACCAGGTGTAATCAGCTGAGAGAGATCAGGCTGGACTCAGAATAGAAATGAAGCCCCTTCTTTGCTTTCCATCATCATGAGTAGAAATAAAGGGAAGAGGGAAACTGGGAGCTGATATTGCAGCTTCTGGTGAATGACTGGATCCCTGGCAAGACCCTGGTCCATAGTAAAGCTAACTAAGCAGGATGTGGATGTGACGTGTGAAACCAGGACAGGACACATAAAAAATGACAAAAGGAGAAACTTCAAAGGTACCTGAAGAGATGCTTTCTGGGGAAAGAGTCTTGTGAGGCCAATAAAACCCATGTAATACAATCTCTTGTACCATATAAGGCTGAGATCACTTAGTTAACAGTATCAGAAATACCAATAGATGCAGCAAAAGTGCAATCAATGAGAAAAAAAACCCATTGTATGTTCAGAATGAGACCAGGGTGAAGAAAATACAGGAAAGAGCTGGACCAAGAAGGAGGAAGGGTAATGAGGTGAGGGAAATATGTGATCAGTGCTGTAAAATTGACAGCCTCAAGCTTAATTATTGCAGTCTAATCAGGACAATAAAGCACTATTTTCTGACAATACCACAAGAGTCAGACCTGCTCTAGCAGTGTGGTGGTGGTTTCCTTGGGTAGAAGGAAACAAATGAAGTAAGTGGATCAAGAACACTGGCATTACCATGCTGGTACCCATTCTGGGTGTGGGAACATGGAAAGATACCTTCTCTTCCAAAGAACAAAGACAAATTATTTACTTCACAGCTCTGTCATAAACATCCTGTATGACCTTTAATATACTGTTATCTGAACTGCTCTCTTTCTCATGTTTTTTCTATATTTCAATCAACCCAGCTTCAGTGCATGAATTGATATCTTTCTAGGTATGCAGTCATATGGATTATTTATCACCAGTGGCTTACCAAGCTCGATTTCTTCATGAGTTTATTTGACATGAATACTGATAAATTAGATCCTCACTTATGTCTGCAAATATCTGACACTCCAGATCTTGATCTCAGGTCACCTTGTCAACATCATTGTTTTATGTATACTTGTGCAGTTAGAAGCTGCCAAAATGTAGCAAACAAATCCTCTTTTACAAAACAGGAAAATAAAAACCAATTATTAGGAATTATTCAGCCTCTCAATATTTGGGTTATCATCAAGCTCTTCTTGAAGGTACATGTATTAGATAAAAATGTTTTTCTGACTTTGAAAATCATGGCTTTAAAAGATGTTTCAAGTTAGTCACCCAAAGTGGAGGTACTTAATCATTAGCTTCTTTGTTCTATAATTCAGATCAGTTTTCTAAACGATACACAAGAAAGAAAAAAAAAATGGTTTAAATCGCTTTATTGGTCTCAGCTACATTCTCTTTAAAGTGCAAACAACATTAAAAAATAATTGAGCGTATACTTGTAACCAGCGTAAAAAGTTATGACCATGAATCGGAATGCAGATATGGAGTTAATTTATTGAGGAAGCCTTGCAACCTCCTTTTATTCCCACTTTCTATTTTTGAGCTAATTGAGCCTGGTTTAGAATTGAAATTGCAAATGAGTTTATGCTTTAAAATTCAGGTTTTTTAGTAATGCAAAGAGCCATTCCAGGGTCTCAGTCACCAGAGGAGAGCAAATTTGGATTTTGGTGATACCATTTGATCTATATAGATATCTGTCTTATTTAGATTAGTTTTTCAGAGGTAATGAAGAAGATCATTAAAATTGCCTGATCATCTCCATAAGCTTTTTATGTCTCTGATTTAGTTACTTGGGTGCATTATGCTATGCTTGAGGGGGTAAATTGACTCTTTTTTGCAACAGCCTTATTAATTAAGTCTACTAGAAATCTTGGAGTCCTTTACTGTACCCAGAATGTTTGTAAATACTTTAGTTCATTTGAATGTGTATATACTTTCAATGTAAACTTTGTTTCCTTTTCCCCCTTTAATCCTAAAATAGACTTTGCTACTAGGAAATAAAGAGCAAAAATTAAAAGCNAGATAAGCGAGGCCTAAACACTGAGAGCTGCTGTCACAGAGCTGCTGACCGGGAGGAAAGCTGAAGCCCAAGAGAGAGAACCTCCTCCCGTCACCTATCTTTTATACACCTGATTACGTGAGGGAATAGGATGGAATACTTCCTTAGTTTTTGACCCCAGTTGTTAAGGAAGGCCTAGAGAACAACAAACCTCACCAAAGCCTAAAATTTAAACTACCACAAAAGCCCAGATTTCTGACTCAATAAATTGTTTGGATAAGTTTATGCAAACTACCCTTCTTCAGATGGTTGAATTTGGAACACTAATTTGAAACAACTTGGAGGAAATCTGTGGATATTTCCTGTTTGTGGAAAGTCAGATTCAGAAATCTTTGAGTTTAGGTATGTTAACTACATTCTGACATATTTGACATATGTACATCTACAAATTGTCATATAGAAGTTTATATGAGAGCTTTAAGCTGAAGCGTCTCCAGTGCATTTTATTTTAATTTTTTTCCCAAAAATTCTACTTAAACTGAAAGCTTTTAGGAGTTAGACAAAATTCAGAATGAATTAAATTTCTCACTAAGCACAAAATTGTTAAAAGTCTATAAGTCTGTGTGCTTCTATGGGAGAAAGAAAGACAAAATGCAAGTCTTTAATTCTACCTGGAAGTCTAAGTTGTAGTACTGAACACTTTTTCCTGATTTGGCTGTGGAGAAACAAACCATTATGAGTATTTTCCATTTGAGCATTTTGTATGTGTAAGTGATTATTAAAGCAGGATCCTTACTGAATCTAGACCTCACAGATCATTGTGCTTTGAGCAGTGGACAACTTCTGGTGATTAAGATAAAAACTCTGGATTTTATTAAGTGTATCTCAGATTTTTTACTTACCCTGTAAACATTCATAGAAGGGAAAAATGATATTCTGGTCAACTCTAATGACAATATATTTGTCTTTATAATAAAACAGAATAATATCCTGTGAGTGAATTTGTCTTTAAATTATTTTTCTCCATGTCAAATTAGGGTCTTTCTGGGGAAATGTGAGTGAAATCCATTCATGGAAAATTCCACTTTAAAATAATGATAAATATCTCATATAAAAAAACCCCAGCCAAACAAGGAAAAAAACAGTCAGATGTGAGAATGTCTGGATAAGGGCAGAATAATTTAAAAAATATATATTTTTGTAAACTGTAAATAATTCTCTAAGTAATAGATATACTCTTAAAGAAAAATTGCTGTGACTCCATTCCTCTGGGATGTTAAACTTATATGCACTCTAGGCCTCCTGTATATGACTAACGTAATATAAAATGCCATATGGTAAATGTTAAGCAGGTGTCTTCAGCTGTATTTAAAACCCTAAGCTTGTAATAGTTTTTTTCATATTTTCCCTCTTCTTTCAAAGCAGAAATTAACATTAACAATCTTATTTTTAACTTCACTGAAAATGGAAAAAGACACTGTACTCTCAGGGAATTACCAATTAAAAAGTTAAAACTTGTAAAAAGAAGGAATGAATCAGGCATCCCTCCAACATCTGGTACTGGTCAAAGATCTCTGCACCAGTTCAGAGGTGATTTGTATGGTGGCACAGTCAGTGTTATTTTTACTGAGTTCTTTCTATAATTACAGCCTGAAACATTTGGTTTAGGGTTGGGGTTTTTTTCTGTTGGCTATTATAAATATAAAGCGTTTCAAGAGAATTTCCAGCTAAGTTGGGAACTTGGTGATTTAGAAGCTCTTTGCATAAACAGGGAGCTACTTGGGATGCTGTGGAAGTGAAAAGCCTAGATGAGAGGAATAACCAAGTCAACCGCTGACAGTTTTTCTGCTTTTCATGACCTTATTCCGGGTGCCACTATTTCAGGAACTGAGTCTCTTTCACGGTTTGGTAGGAATGCAGAGCCTCACTCTGCCCTCACACAGTGGAGTAGGGCTCAGTTCTTGCTGATTAGACAGCCTGATTTGGGATCTCTAGACCTTAGTCTCACATATCTGCTTCTTAGGAATGATCACCTGCTCATGAGGTTCCAGTTAGTAAATGTGAAAGCAATCTTCCCTGCCTTCATCAGTTTTATTCCAAAAACTCAAGTACTTCAATCTTTATTCAGTTTTTCAGAACATTCGTGATTCTCTCTGACCCTGTCAGGAATCTAAATAAATGACTAAAAAAGTTCCATCTTAGGGGCTCTGGGAATTGAGTTGCTACAGGATTTATTTCTCCTCAGAATAATGTCTGGTCAGTTCATATTTTCCTTCTCCATCTCTTGTCCACCTGCTGCAAGACACCTTTTTGTCTCTGTTGTTCACCCAGACTTTCTTATAGAAAGACTGGCTGCCCCAACGACAGCAGACTGCTAATGATGGTGGTCATGACCAAAGACAAAACTCATGGAAAAAGAAAATCAAGAGTTCAGTCTTTACAAGGACATTACATTTCAACAGAGGTAACCTTGGGCCCTGGAGATACATGAAAAATCTTGAATTAAGATGAACTACTGGTTACAACTGGAATTAGATACAGTTATTAAAAGTAAGTTACGATCCGTTTCTTAACCATTCCTTCTATAGAGATAGCTTTTAATTAAATGTCAATCAAAACTATTTTTAAGTATATCGAACAACATAGGAACAAGGTGTTCTATGTATTTTTCCTTTAATTTTTGTCTTTCCTTTGTCTGTAGTATATAACAATTGTTGTTGTTGATTTATATTCTATTTTAAATAAGCTATTATCTATGCGATAAAAGGAAACAACTATATTTTACTGTATAGTCCTCTTAGGAAGCAACTAATTCCACAAGAGAATAATCTAGGTTCAAATCTTTGTGTAAAGCATTCTTTAATTTAGTTCACTTCAAGTGCTTTCCAAATAAAGATGGTTCTTTAACTATGGTATGTAAGATATAGGTGATTCTGAGTTGCCACCCGCAGCCTGCCCTGCTCCTTGGATTGGGGCTGGCATCAGTGGAAGTTTCAGTCATTTGAAGAGCAAGTCATATGAAGGAAATTCTCCTTTTCTTAAGGGAGTGAACATTTTTGCATTTTTTTGGGTGCGGTTTAAATGAATTGCTGTAATCATTTAATCATGTTGAAATAAATTATAACAGATGTTCTTCATACTCCAAATATAATGCTCATTATATGTAAAGAAAAAAACCCCAGAACTCCACTACTTCCTATTTTATTTTCCTATTTTAAAGAATTTCATGGATAATAGTACACTGAAAAAAAAAGGTTGGCTGTAGTATGTAGAGTTGAAAATTAATACAGTAAAAAAAAATCCATGCATTTACAGTGTTACTCTGAAAAAAAATCCAAATTTAATCTGTAATTTCAACAACATAGGCAGACTTAAAGCAGGATGTATTCTATTAACACCTCTAAATTTTCTGTTATTAAGTTAAAAAGAAGCTCATATTTTCTCTCTGTCAGATTTTATTTCTTCTCTGAATGGGAGTGGGGATGTCTGTCATTTAGGCTTTTGTGACCATCCTTCCCCTTGCAAGTGAGATTCACAAATTTTGCAATGAATTTAGATCAGCAACACTAACATCTATTAAGTTGTCTTATTTAAAAAATGAGCTGGCAGTTGGAAGTGTAATGACAAGAAAAATAAATTAGTTTTACTCCTAGGACTACAACAGACCTTCAGAAATACTTCTGTTTTCAATACATGATTACTCGTACAAGACCTCAAATCCTTCCCAGTTGTGAGGTCACTGGTGCTTCCACCATAATTGTCCCCTATTCTACTCCGGTCGAATATGTCTCTCACTGACTTCAGTTAATGCCAGAAATGTTTATAAACACGGTTTCTCAGGCAAAGTCTAAAGAGTCGAAGGAAAGTTGAAAAATCTGTCCTCTAAAATGTAAGCTTCTATTCAGTCATTGCTGTAAACTCTCTAGGAGGGTAAAAAAAAATAAAATACAAGTTTGCTGTGAAAGACCTGACCATCCTAAAGTACGTAATAGTATAAGCAGTTTTGATGAAGTATAAAAGGAATGAGCAAAGGGGGAAATCACTGTGAAATTTTTGTGAATAGATGATGATTTTCTTGAATACCGACCACTTGAAGGAACTCTTGCAACAATGCAAGTTGTTTAATAAAATCATGTTGCTGACAACTTTTCCAATGGGTTGACTTCAGAACTAATGAACAATATGTAAAAAAATCAGTTCAATTATTCTCTAATGCTAGGCAAAACAGCGCATATACTAAGTGACAAATTATTCTCTGTTTACTATACTACAATGCCAGAACTTTGCAAAAATATTTTTATTGTAATGTTGGTAGTTTTCTTGTAGATCAAACTTTTCACTTACTGAAGGAAAAAACATCTCTTAAAATTTATTTGAGAAAAAAAAAAAAGAGAAAATTATGTAGCAGTGGTTTGAACTTTTGCACCATCATAAAAAGCTTGAATGTTTTGCGTTGAAGGAAAAAGGACTCAACTGACAATATGTAAATGAACATTTTCTGACTAGCAGACTGTTATGTGAATGCAGCAGGAGTTTTCCTTAAGTATGGATTGAGGGATATAGTATTTTATGCTTTTTTTNTCTACTGGTATTGGCATTTGCTTTGATGACCTGTAGGCACACAGTGTATGGTTTCTGAGTAGCCAGCAGGTTTCTGTTATATAATTAATGCCGGGAAAGGTTATTTACTAAGTATATTTTATATACACACTATATATATATATTCTATATTTTTGTCAGGACCGTACCTTTTTATCTTATTATAATTTACAGAATTACAAGTAAGTTTCATGATTAAATCAGGATATAAAATAAATTATTCAAAATATTCTGGTAAGGTAAAACAATATATCTTATTTAAAAATTTCTTTTTTTATTTGCTATTTTTTCTTGTAAATAAATGTAAAATGCTTTTCAGATTAACTACAAACTTTTTTTTTCATTTCCAAATAGTATATTTGAGCACTTCAGAACATCCATTTTCACACACTATCCAAAATATCACATTTGTTGAAAACAGTAATTTTGGGGGAGATATATACATGTTTTCATATATATATGTGAAAAATTTTCATTGTCATAATAAAGCAGGACAAGAAATGCAATCCTTTGCCTCTGCTCAGCCCTGACAAGACACACCTGAATCTAATTCAAGGCTTACCAGTATCAGAGTAAGCTGGACATACTGGAGTAAGTCCACTGATTACCCACAAAGATTATCAAGGGCTTGAAACACCTGTCATGCAAGGAGAGGCTGAGAGAGCTGCACTTGTTCAGCCTGGAGAAGAAAAGGTTCAGAGAGATCTTATTAGTGTGCAAAAACAGCTGATGGGGTATTTCAAAATCAGCAATTCTGGGAATCTGTAATCTGATCACCGTTTTATGATTTGATATCAAAACATTCTGCTAACGGAGGTGAGTAAAAAAAAAAAAAAAGTCCTTCTTAATGAGAAATACAATGTTCTTTGATCAAGACTTTGATTAAAAAAAAGTCTTTTCCCTCTTTTTAGCCAAAAAAAGAATTTCCATAATCAAAAGCAATACCAAAATTCTTTTTTGTGTGTGTNGCAAAGAATCAGTATTTCTTTGGGATTTTTTCCCATTATAACATCAGACCGAGCAGCCTTCTGCATTATGTCATTAAACAATCTCCAGCAAACAACTTGATCATACATGAACCTGGGTGGAAGGCTAAGTTCAAAATAAATATACTTAGCTCAATGCCTTTAGCTACAGAAAAATCCTGAACTTTTGTGGCTTTTGAGGAGTAGGGGAGGTCCCCTGGATATGACTCTACTGGTATTGGCATTTGCTTTGATGACCTGTAGGCACACAGTGTATGGTTTCTGAGTAGCCAGCAGGTTTCTGTTATATAATTAATGCCGGAATGAGAAATACAATGTTCTTTGATCAAGACTTTGATTAACAAAAAGTCTTTTCCCTCTTTTTAGCCAAAAAAAGAATTTCCATAATCAAAAGCAATACCAAAATTCTTTTTTGTGTGTGTGTCTTGGGTTTTCTCTTGCTTTTTTGAAAGCAAGGATAAGCCTTAATCTAGGTTGTTAGCTTCTTACCTTGGATCAAAAAATGATACCCATTTTCCTGAATATTCATAAAGGGTATTAAAGCTATTAACTACTTTATTATTTATTAGTGACACAGTATTTCAACCTCATCTGTGGGCCATCTTCAGCATTTTCCTGGAAATGAAAGCAAAACAGGATTTATAAGATGTACAGTGATTTGTAGTAACGGCATCATTGCAATGCACTGATCCATTGTCTTCCCCTTAGAGGCCTTATGCACATAATTAAACTTATGAGATGTGGAAGAGATCTCCCAGAAACATTACCTTAGCTGAGACTGAACATTAGAGAGAGGTAGGTATCTCCAGACACCAATTTATTACACATAAGAATTATCATTTTAGGATAGGATGTATCACTCCTTGGAGATTGCCATCCTTTTCCACTTGAACTTAAGATATTTTCTCCTGAGTATATCAGCTTAGAAAAGTTATCTAATTTTATTAGACAATTTCTATGAAATTATGTGAAGTTCATTTCACACTGAAATGTGAACATTCTGACAAGGAGATTGAGAATTTCTTATGGGAAAGTCACTGTATACTTCTTGCTACTTTTTAATCCTACCCTGTGGCCACCTTAGTCAACAAGGCTTCTGGAAAAGCCATGAGCGGTCAGTTAACACTGGCAACAGCCCACTGCAAGTACAGACTGTTTCAAGCGCAGTAAGCACCATTTGCATCCAATTTCTGCTTCTTCCATGATGCTGCAGATACTTCTTTTCTCCTCACCAATTTTTTACTTTTAGTTCAGGGGCATTCCTACAATATTCTTCATAGAGCTTTTGTCTTCTTCAGTTTCCAGGACCTGCACTGTATGGACGAAAAATCTGTATACTGACATAATACTTTGGATATTATTTATTTTAAGTTTAGCACATTTACTAAGAGATGTCATTAGAAACTGGATTCGTTAGAGTTTGTTGGACAATACAGACATTCATTATGTGAGTTAGTGAATCATTCTGGATTGCACCCTGATTTATTTCTGAATAACATTAAAAACAGGAGTCCAGATTCTAAGCTTTGCTTATTCATATGTTGCTAGTCAGCACAGAGAAATCATACGGTTTCCACTAATTTTATGACTGTAATATTTCAAAGATCAGATTAAAGAACAAATCCATTATGTCTTTCTGGTAAATGCATTGGCCTCAGCATGAGTTCATATGGCACTCGGAAAGCTTCTTGCATTTTGAATGTTTTCAAGAGTTCTTAGAGAACATTCATTTGATCTTACAAATCTCACAACATATTGGACTGTGGGCTTTTTTTTTGAGGGGGAAAAATATCACAAATGCAGATTTTTTTCATTCTCTGATAAAGCCAGTACTGAGGCCATTGACATTTACTCACAGGATTAGAAACTAGCTATCATTGGTACTCTCCAATGTGGTTTGAGCTCATTGACTTGAAACACTCAGTCTATTTGTTTGTTTGCTGAAAACAGGTTTGACATGGTGTCTAGATACAGATACTTCTCTACATGTTCTGAAGTGTAAATTGGTTTTGATTCAGAGACTCAAGACATAAGACGCTTCCCCACTAAAATCCCAGTGAAGAAGTCCCACATGGATGGACATGAACTATAAAGAAGCTCGTCTCGAATATGGTCAGTTCTCTATAGAAGTTAGTGTTCCTTCCTCATGAAATCCCAGTGGACTAAGCTAACTGAACATCACACATGTCACAAACATGTAAATACCTTGTGCCGAAATGCCCCTTTTTTGTCATGGCTGGAGCTAAGTTTTTCTTAAACATTTATCCAGGAGACCAGAAAAAATCAATTTCATAGTAACAATGGTCTTTAACTAAAAGTTGAACAAGAATACATTTAAAACCTCAGGGATGATGAAACGCTTTGCATATCAGATTCTGTTCCTACTGCAGATGCCGTTGTATTAATAGAAGTTATAATTCAGTGGGGAAAAAATAAAAGAGTTTCATCTTGCAGTAAATTCCTAGCAGGTCTGAAAATATATCCTTGATCTGTCTTTGTGTTTTTCACAAAAGTACAACACACCAAAACAGTGGTGTTCTTATTGATTTATTTTTTTTTCTTTTTTCCCTGCTTCACAGAAGTGCTGAATTTCGGGAGCTTTTTGCATACACCTTCAATTAATCATTCAGGTAGATGCTGTCCAGCTGAATATAACCTTACATCACTACATTTTTTTACTGTTTCCTGCCATTTGACGACATTTATCTGATTTGCAGTAGAAACAGGCACAGACCTCAGTGACTATAAAGAGGATCCTGAAGATTAACTGCAGTAGCGTTAAATGACATAACAAGCATCCAGCTCTATGTCATTAGCATTTCTATTCAAACCATGTTTATTAGTTTCCTCTCTTAGCAACTGCATAAGTTATAGTCTCCAAGCAATTTGCTCTGTGTTGTACCATCTTTTCACTTGTTACAGATGCTTCCTTAAAGCATTACCATGAAAAAGGCAAAGTTTGCAGTGCAGCTCTATCATCTATCACCGTGGCCTGTGGTGGAAGCAGAAATCCTTTAGGTCATCTCCTCTCTCACAAGCCAAAGCTATCCAGGCCACAGTCAAGGGGATCATGGACACATATGCCGTTGAGGTAGTAAGAAATTTGGCCAAAAATGGTCAGGAGGATAGAATTTTAAAAAGGTAATATGTCTAAAAAGATCAAACTGAGTTTGACAACGGTTGTCTTTGCCCTCTAAATGCTAAAATATTTTTCTGAATTCCTGTTTATATAGTGTAACTCTTCCTCTGCTGCATCACATTTTACCAAATGTGTTTTTTATCAACTCATGCAGAGCTTACAGGTATACAGCAGTTACTGGGTTTTTGATGTGCTTATTAGACAGGTATGTTGGCTAACACCTGAGATTAATGTGTTACTAGACCAGTGACTAGCATGCAGATGCTTGATGAGTCTCTGCTGCCCAGACAACCGTTAAGCAGGGGAGGAATATTATCCTTCAAACAAGGTTCTTGCTGAGTTCTATCTTTAAGTTATCTATTTTCTTTTCTCAGTATTTTGTATTGCTTCACACTGCTTTTTTTTTCTCTTTATTCCCTGAGCTGGTAACTAGAATCACTTCGAAAATTTCTCTTCTGTTGTCGTTTTTTCTTTTCTCATCATGCACATCTCCAGTGTAAGAACTCTACCACCGCCCTGAAATAATCTTTACTGTAAAATCAAGCCAGGGTTATACAATTGTGTTTCACAGAACTGGGCTTGGGTCTGCAAATAGCTTGACCCTTGGACTGTGAGTTACAGCAGATAGATATTTATAACTGCAGACATCTGAGAGCTGATCATGGGTAGGGAGGGCTGCTTAACACGATTTACTCACCTTTTAGTCACTATGCCTGTATCTCCCTGAATCGTTTGAAAGCTTCAGTTCCCCAGAGGAGCACTGAATATTTCAAGAGCAAGGTAACGTAATCCTTACTCATATCTAAAGAGATCCATTTCAGCACTGTGATTTTTGAAGGAGACTAGGGAGAAATTAGAGACCTAATTAATTTCCACATCTAGTTCCTTTAACTACCCTTTGAAATTCCATTCAGGTTTTTCAGCTATGGCAAATCAAAAGAAATACATAAAACTATTAGAAAAATCCCAAGAACTCAAGGCTGGAGAAAGTCTTTAATATTCTTTAATATATTTTCTCATCTTTCAAAAAACTCATTCATTAATAACTTCTATCTTCAAAACTATTATTTGATTTTTGTATCCTATCTTTTCTTATTGGAAGGCTGTGTTCCAGAACCTGACTACTCTAAGAGTTGGGACGTTTCTTTTCATCTCCCACTAAGTTTATTTCCAGCAGTTCACATCCATTTGTTCCTGTGACAATACTGGCATTTCACTTAAATGTGTTTTGGTTTTCTTTCTCTCCTGATGTTTACCCTGCTGATGTATTTATAGACTCACTTCTATACCTTCTCATCCTTTGTTTCAGTAAGCCAAACAGGTTTCCCAACCTCCTGTTGAATATGCAACCCAGCCATCAAATCATCCCGATATTACTGCTCTACATAAAACCTTTAGCTTCATAGCAAAACAAAACCCAAATCTGGAGACAAATTTCAGAGAGGAGAAATACAATTAATCTGTAAGGTCTTCAGAAGTGATGTAATAAAAAGTAAAAAAGTTCCAATATGTTCAGATGAGTGGTAAGATACAGAAGACAGAAACATGTTGGTCCCATGTAGAAACTAACGTTAAGACTGAAATATGCTCCACCAGCTTTTTAATTCTTTCAATTATTATTTTTTATAACTATTATCTATATGAAGACAGAATAGACATGGGGTAAATGATGATAGTGTTCAAGGTGACTTTGGAATGCTGACCCCTGCCTTTTAAAATGGTGGTCAGTTCAGCATTTATCTATATAGAGACTACCATTAAAAAAAGTTTAACATATCTGAGCAGTTATCAGGATGTCTGTCAACCTGCTTGTGGGAGAAGAGTCACTAATTTGGTGGCTGTGTGAGGATGGATGTGTGTATCGGCAAGAGTAAAAGTTCAAGGAGGTGAAATGTGTAGGCAGTAACTGATATCTCCAGCGCTTAAGCTGACAAACACTGATTTTCTTCAAGACAAGCACTACAAAAAGTTTTAATCAGAAGTTGACATGGGAATAAGCTTCACTGAAAGCATATTCTGTGTTGTCAAGACTCAGATTCTGTCAGTGCAAATGCTGTGCCCACTTTTAAGAGTATAATTTCTGAAGGTCAGTAAAATGAAAAGGAATTTGCTTTTAATTTTCTATTTCTGCCTGAACATTGTTGTGTGCTCAGAGGACAGAACAATCTTTATGGCCTTGTGATGCCTTGCTACAAGTGTGGGAAATTGCTTTGAGTTTTCTCAATTGGAGAAGCAAGCTGACCCCCCGGATCTGGGATAGAACAAAGACCCTGATTGTACTTGAAGACAGAGGTGCATCGAGCCACAGGATTTCTCTGGGAATAATATCTTACTTTGTCTTGTGAGAACCCCGCCATATTCTCTCAGCCCTGTCATATGATCACCAGACGGCTGAATGGGATAAGCATGCCATTTTGCTTTTGGGTTTGACCAATTACTTGCTCTCCAAAGAGGAGTGCAGATAGACAGCCAATACATAAGTGGAGCCTCCACCACACAATAAACAGAACATATCCTTAGTTGGGGAAACAGAGGCTCTTGTTAACTGAAGAAGGCCTATGCTGAATGCCCAGGCTCAGAAGAAAAAAATCTAAACCATAGTCCATGTTTGCCTCTGCAGTGTTTTCAGCAGCCTCCATTGTATCCTTCTCTCTCTGTCGCCAAGTGACCTCTAAACCTTGCAAACAGCACAGAGGGCTTTTTTCTTCCTTTTCTGTGTCGACTATTATCCTTTCATCTTGAAAGGTCATTGGGTATCAGCTGAAGAAATATACCACTTAGCTTTGAGTGTTCTCTCTGTTTGAAGTGATTTGCCTGTTTATTTTATAAATGGGAGTCTGCCCACAAACAAATTGAAAATTAGTTAATTGCCTTTTCCAGTCAACATACAGTAGGTGTTGTGTCATAGGAAGAACAGGTTAATCCTAAAGCAGATTGAAATACTTCATCAGCCACATACAGGGCTCAGTGGTCTGGCGTGGTGACGAGGCAGTTGGAGGTTCAGTGTAAACAGTTCCTTCAGGACTGGGGAGAATAAACCATCTAGAGACACTCTGATATTTAAAGGTTAGAAATACTTACTAAAATGATTTAGAGGAGAATTTTTTACCTGAAAGATCATGTGCAGGTTGTACACATATTTCAAGTATGATACTGCTAAATCTAGACAAGCTGGAAAAAGTCATTACATTTATCACAAATACAGGACAAGACACGACTGTGGAATCTGAAGTATTTGTTGTCATGTTCCAGTCTTGAGATGGAATCCTTTTCAAGTACTTTCTTTTCCAATTTGCAAAAGGTATTTTACTTTATTTACACTCAGGTGGTAAAGACACAATGAAGCTGTTAAAAAAAATAAATCAGTTATTCATGAGCCCATATTTGTTAACATCCAAGGATTTTAACCCTGGATTTCACAAGATCTACAGGGAGGGGTGGAGTGTCTCTAATGATCCTTTGCAGGATAAACATGTTTCTATGTTTAATTAATTTGTCATTTCAATGAATTCAAAGAGCAGGAAATAAAATAAATAAATAAATAAATAAATGAACAAATCCAAAAACAGAAGAAGAAAATAAGAGAGATAAAAGCTAAAGGGTTAGATAATTGATGGCCATATTTTAGACTAGTAAAATCATGCATATTACTTCAGGTGTTGAGATTGATTGTTAAGTCTGGGCCTGTGTCTGAAAAAGGAGATGTAGAGCAAAAGCAACAGCTTGTTCACTTCTGGTGTGAATCAGAATAGTCATCTCACTCCTTTTCCTGTATTGTTTACACTAACAGATTTATAATCAGTTCATCATATTTATTTCCTCTGAAATGGAAATGGAGCAAAAGAAGACACACAGTAAAATTGCAACACAGTTGAAATTTAAGAAATGGCAGGAGAGGACTGTGAGAAGGAAGCAGTTGAGAGAAAAACATGAAAATTGCCTGGACGTGTGGACATTGATAGTGCTTGAGGTAAATGAAGTTATTTCCATCACTCATGTTTCGAATAGCTTTATAAAGGTAATTAAAAACCAACCAACAAATACATGCACATTGCTAGGAAATCCAAGCAATTGCTACTATTTATTAGACATTGACATTTTTTCCCAGGACAGTGTCACCACCACAGGTATTAGTTGCCAGATTTTCCTGCAGACAGGGATAAAGAGGACATCTCTAAGGCAGGCAAAAGCACCCCTCGTCTTTAGAAGTTGTACTTATCATTTGGAGGAGAGGTGACTTAATAGGAGGATATGAGTCAACGCTTGAGCTAGCTCTCCCTGTGATCTCTGTATTTTATGCCTAAGTACAGTTTTTCAGTCTCCTCAAATGTCAGACTTGGCACCTTTCACAGCTCCAGGATCATTACATTTCTCAGAGAACTGGCACCTATGCATTGTGTGCAAGTTTGCTGTGAAGGAATTAATCTTTCATTTGATGGTAAGCGCTTAAGTGATTTTGCAGAAATATTGATGTTCCAGCTTGCCATGCTACACATTGCAAAAGCTAAAAATTACTGTTTACTGGAAAGCTGCTGTGTTTATTAATCTCTGTTTCATATTGCAACTCAGAGAACATGAAAGCAGAAATTGTCATTGACACTGTGCTCTTCAGTTATTACTCTGCTTTTTAGGCAGTGAAAATTAAGCACATCCAAGTACAATTATGACATCTTTGTCTATTGTATAGGATTTTTAAAAAATCCTAAAAATGGAGAAGAGCATCTTTTTTTTTTTTTTTTGTCCCTGCTTTTAGATTATGTTTTTCAGAGAACCAGAGAATAAAATATTTTTAACCTACTGAAGCACTCATTTGACTCAAGGCTGCTGAGCAAAATGATATATTTCACCATAGACAAAATTATCCTTTAGAATGTTAGACAAATGTGCTCTGTTTGCTGTGGCAGCCTGTTTATGGCCAAGAAAAGTAATGATATCTCCATGGAGGAAGAAAATTTCCCTATGCCTGACATGTTTTTTCAATAAAATAGAGTAATGGCAGTGAAGTTGAACTCCTGCTACTATTTATTTCAATAAAGATTTATCTGTGATTTCCATAACGGATTTAAAAATCAGTAAATTTTATATTTTTGTTCTGTTTTTCTTTCCTTGGAATAATATTCATAATTCATATAATTTAGTAGTAATAAGGTTGCTACCATATCAGGAAGTAGAAACATGAAGGAAGTGCTGGGTGTGGCCCCAAGTAACCACTTGCCTACATAGACAGAAAAAATTTTGAACCAAGGAACTATAATTTCTCCAGTTTTGCAGTGGAGAACTGAATCTCAGATGATAATTTTCATTTATTCACACAGTCTAGCCAAGGTCATGATATGGTAGATGGAATACATTGAGGTAATACATAAAACATGGTTTTCCAAAGGCTGCTCATTGCTGCCAGTTAGCCAGGATCACAGAAACAGGGAGCAGTAGTTATCTTCCAAATATCACTGTAGCATAAAGAAGTCCAAGGGATTTCTATCAATATATAACCTCTCATATTGGGAAAGAAGGATTTGTTGAAACTGAGACTGCAACTGAGAAAAGGTCATTTCTGAAAAATGTATTCTACATGAAGGAATAATGACTTTTTTCAGTTATTGAAGTACCTATTTGACATTTTTCAAAAGGTAATATTTCATTGTTTTGTATTGTTTGGACAATTTTGTTTGGAAATGAAGCTAATTTACAGAAAAATGTTTTAAAGATTGAAATTCAAATAAATAAAACATTTCCTAGCTATGGGAATGGAACTCATTTCAGTCATGAATTGAGAAAGATTTATCTTCATATTTTCTGAAGTATTTAGGCTCTTTTTGAATAGGTACAATCAGTGAGGGATTTATTCACAAGGTTAAAAGAGATACAAAAAATCCACCAGTCTTCAAATTTGCCTCAATTAGCAAAAATTCAATCTATTTTCTTAAAAATCACTGCATCTAAACTAAGATATTTAACCTATTTGTTCTGCTTGTACTAATTCCGACTTTATTTTTTTTTTTTCATTTTCTGTTTTAGTTTTCATTTATAGAAATATTGCATAGGTTGCGGCATGCATCAAATTGAAGGAAATGTAATATAATTACAGGTTCTTCCCTAAAATTATTTTTATTATGTGTGAAAGCAGGAAGAACCATCCAAAAAGATTGTTTTTTTCACAAAATTTCTGACTCTGATGACAGGCTCCATAATTTGTCATATTATGAAGCTGCAATCTTATTTTTGGACACATATCCACATTTTAACTAAACTCATGTAACCACCATTGAAATCACCGATAGTGATTTGATTTTTAACATTTTCACTTTGGGAGGGGGAGGGAGGTGGTGAGACATGGCAGGGTGGAGCTGGAACAGTAGCAATTACATTCCAAACCTGTTGGCATAAAAGGTATGTGGGTTTGAATTCAATGAATGTGTACAGTCAGGAGAATGTCACTTACTGTTAAAACTCCTTCTAGACATGTCAGGTTTAAGAGAGATTTCAGTAGTCATGCACTGGAAAAGAAAATTGTACCTGAACAAACGCAGGAAAGGGATTGGCAGAACAATCCTCTTGGCATCCTTAGACAATCAGAGTGCTTCCTGATTATTGTGCAAGACAGATTTAAAAATGAACAACTGAATATTTTTTTGCAACCTTCACAGAAAATAACATAAGTTTTCTGGGAAAAAAAAAAGACTTTGATAAAAAAGCATTTTCTATCAGAAGCCATTCTAATGGCAATTTCCTGTTACACCTTTACCTCTTAGTTATACTGGATGAGACATTCTAACAGGGACTGGAGACTGCTACTGTGCCTCTGTTCAGGTTTGAGCTTGCCCTGCTACATCCAGTGCCTCACAAGCACAGCTCTGGGTGTCAGGTCCTGTACAAGAGGACAACTGCAGGACCCACCTTCCTGAGAACCATTGCAGGATGTATTTCCCTCTCAATAAATAATATGGATGTTGTGAGGAAACATCTACTACAAGGAGTTAGAAAGAGCAAAGAAATGAAGGCAAATGGTGCTAAGCTAAAAAAGCTGTGCAAAGGTGTTACTGCACAAGAACATACTTATGTAGGTGATCAATGGGTATATTTATTCTGAATATTGGGGGCTTTCAGAAGACTGAGGTTTTGGAACAATCTTCCTGCAGAACATTCTAGAAATCTAATTTTGTTTAAGATGAGTACTGCAGATTTATGCACATAACTAGTTCATTACCATAGCAAGGGAATGAGCACTGGCTCAGGAGTTTCCTGGAAACCCTGAAGTGCATGTTTTCAGTGGAATTATTATGGTCAGAAAACAAATGGATGGGAATTCAGTTCTAAGTAAGGTCAAGAAATCGTGTGATGGTGTTTTCCTGAATATACTGCATTTTGGCCATCAAATTGTGAAGGAAGAATAAAGTTAGTGGACAAAACATGAAAAATTACAAGATGGTTTAGTGAAAGACAGGTTCATCACTCCTTGGGTGTGGACAAAGCAGAGTTCAATTGGACCTGTAAAAGTCCATGCACATTAAGGAAGACATTGTTCATGTTTATTAATAATTAATAATAGCCGTAGCACTTAAGGGGCAAACAGAGGTGTCTAGTATAGTTGCAAAAAAACAGGGAGGAGAAAAACATGTGCAAGTAATAAAATATGCCAGAGGACAGCTAAGCATGAAAAACAGGCAAGAAGGCTATCCGCTGAAACCAGAATTCTGCAGAGTAAGCTACACCAGCCTGAGTCCTGATCCCAAAAATAAGTTGACAAGAGCAGATGAGATCACCAAATACTTTCAGTGAATCGAACAGAGAATGAAACACCAATAGTGAGAGAAGAAAGATGGGAAGAAAAGGAAAGTCCACCCTGCAACTGTATTCCCTTGGGAACAATCTCAACTGACTGACCTTGGTCAAGTGGAAGGCAGCCCTGAGCGCCAACTAAAACCACATCAGTTCCTGACTGGAATTCATAGCTGCTTTAGGTTAAGCTTGTTAAAATATCAGTATTTTGCATATGCAGTGATAATGATTGGTAATGATTAAGAAGTAGCCACTGATAATACGATGTGAATAGTTAACAAGTATTAATCCAGAAAAGAGTCCTCTTGAAATTTGAAACAGGTCTGATTTGTCCATCTTCCAAACATTCCCATCATAGTTAAAACCAATTCCCTAATTGATACATATAGGTCTTCTCATAGCAAGTTGTGACACAGTTAAAAAGCTTTTTTGCTTTTAACATTTGTGAGGGAATTTGTATCAAAAAGCTTTACAAATCAGCTAATCTAATAGAATATATTTCCATTAAAGAGGTAGTTTCGCTTTTAAAATCAGGGGAAATTGAATTGCCAAAGGTTAGACTTACATAAATCATCGATTCAGTTTCTGGTGGTCTCTCCTCCCTATTTTATCTTCTCATTAATATTTTTTCAGAAGATTTCTGAAACATTCAAATCTGTGTGGACAAAAGAAAGAGAGTTGTAGCTGTATAAAAACACTCATCAAAGATATTCTAAATCTGCTTTTATGAACCTGATTCTCCATTCTCGTACTTTGATAACTCTGTTAAATTCAGTGATGTAATCTGTATTTCTGACCCCAGCAGTTTAATAATCCATTTTAGTATGGCGTAGCTAACATTTTCTAAGAGAAGTCATTAACCAAAGCTAGTGTGTCAGATTGATATTTCAGGATGCCTTTTGGATTGAAGAACTGTTTCTCAATAAAAATGGTAGGGAAAGTACTCGCACAGAATTTATAAAGAGGAACAATACACCAAAAGAGTTCTTGAACTATTTTTTGTGCTATATATTGTAAACAAATTATATAAATTAAAAAGACAATCTAGAGATTTGTCTTCTAGACATCTGCTAAAAACTGAGTTTGTTAAATTTACTGGAAAACAAGAAAATGCACAACAATATTCTCAGTTCTCACTGGGTTTTGGGGTTTTTTTTCTTTTTATTGTCATGTACCAGGAAATTGGTGAGGTCACACTAAACTAAGCCGCATGTGGTGCAAGATTCCTATACAAAATTATGAGACAGTCATGACAGTAATAGTATTTTATTTTTATTTTATAGTATCCTACCCATTAAAAATTATTATTTCTCTCTGCAGCTAATTAATGAAATGGTAGACTATACTAAAGGAATGAACTATAAAAGGTGGAATAAGACATCAAAGATTACATATTCAAAAGTTTTTTATTTACTTTTGAAGTGTGCTTTAGTCAGGCAGTAAGGGAAGAGGAGAACACAACAGCATGTCAGGGAGGGAATAGAGGGATGAATTTTGAGGAACTAGAGGAAGGTACTCATCACCAGGAGTCTCTGGCAAGTGTAAGAGAAAAACCTTTGCAGGTTGTGGGAAAGAGAAGAAGCAGAATGACTAAAGAAAGAACAAGAACAGATAGATTAGAAAACTGACTGTTCAGTACGTGTTAGTCTCATTGTCAAATGTGTAGCTTTAGGATTTATGTATGCACACTTATTCTAAAGACGGGATGATTAATTTTCTCATGGATTTCTCTATGATGTCCAAGTAGCAATATCAGAGTGCTTCACAAAAATCGTTTCATCTTCATAACTCTCTAGTGATATGAAGAGATGGTGTAAATCCCTATTTTATAGGTACTAGAAAGAGACAAAAAGGTCAAGTGCACTCATGGATTTTTAGAGTCCAAGTTGAGGGCATAGAATCTGATTTTCCAGCATGCATTACAGAGCACTTTAAAGGTTGAAAGCACTTTTGTGAGAGATCCATGAAAGTTGAACACTTCTGCAGACTAGACCCCATGATCTCAGGTCAAGGCCAGAATATGATGAATGCACTGTTACTGACTACTCACGGGAGGAAGCTTAAATTCATGCAGGAATTCTTTATCAAAGATATCAATAATTTTGCTGCATAATACTCAATCCCTTTAAAAACGGAGCCATCCTTTTTTTTTTTCCTTTCCTCAACCAACCTTCCATTCTTATCTTACCTCTATCCAACCTTATCTTCCCCAGTAAATAAAATATTTTAAAAAATAGCTTAATGGCTTCCTCTTTAACAATCTGATCCATCTTGCATGATGAGTAGACTTTCCATCCGGTGCAGAGTATCTTGAACACACATAAATATTCATAAACTTCCATGATTCCAAATAATAATTTTTTGAGATCATCTTCACTTGAAATGTGTGTCTTTTTGTGCAAGTTGGAGGAAAACAGGTCTGAGTATTTTTAAAATCCCTGTGGACTAAAAACTTTCAGATTCCTCCCAACCCAAACCACACATTATGGAACAGGTGACACTTTGTCAGAGAGCCACCATTCACACCAGCTATTGTATTTTGCTTATTTTGCACCTTTTGCTCCTTATCTTCCTGAGATTTTGTTTATATATGTCTAGCTCCTTTGAATTGTCTCATTACCATCATATCAGAAACATCTTACAACTCACGTAGTGCTTTCTAGAGTCTCTGCTATCTGGTTTTCATTACTTGTGTGTTGTGTCTCTTTGCTGTCAGATTAACTCACTGGAATACCTGTTCAGCTCCCAGCTATTTGAAGGGCCATTCATATAATAATTATACAGATGGATCAGTCCAAGAAAAACTGCTATAATTATAAGTAATTTATTAATTGACGTATCCCCCTCTGCCTTCCAACAGCTGTTTTTACAGGTGAAAGTATCTAGCACATAGTTATGACTGGTAGTATTTGAAAAACATAGACTGACTTGAAAAATCAGAACCTTTCTGTTACTCTGACAGAACCCTGTTAAAAAATTTGCAATGATTTATTTTTGTTTTTACTGATACTGAGAAAAGTATCCACAAACAAGTTCTGAGCTCTTAAAAAATTACTTCAAATAATAGATTCACTTAGCCAGCCACTTCTCTTCACCAAACAGCATTTTCAAACAAAAACCTTCCCACACACGGGAAATAGTAAAGCACTGATATTTCCTTCCTCAAAACAAGGTAGGATGAAAGGGTCTTACCCATATGTTTGCAAATGCAGGTTATTTTGGAACGTGTGGTTTTAGAGCCCATACTTTTAGTAGGGTTTTTTGCTTGTCCATCATGCCAAACTCTGAATTTACTGAATACTCCACAACATCAATGCATGCTATCATGCATCTTCCCATTTGACAGTGGTGAGGGGCAGGTTGCTTCAAATCTATGTAGATCTGAAAGCTAAGCTGTTGTATTTGTGGCATTAATGCTATAGGAAATCATACCTGTTGCCAGAGCCTATCATATCATACATCACTGAATGAAAAAGAGAAGCATTTAACTCATGCAATAGCATTGTTTGGTACAGCAATACTGTGGGAAAAAAAAGTCCATCCATGTGAGGAACTTGCTAGTGTAGGTTGAATAGATTGAACTCCTAAAACTACTGGAAACAGTTTTCAGAATTATTACATTTGGTAACATAAAAATCTGAGATTGGTCTTCAGTACGGGAAAAAAGTGAGGAAGTCTATGGCTGTAATTGAAAAAAATTCCAGGGGATAAATTGCATTTTTCAGTACCCTTAAAAGTAAGATTGCGGAATAACTTAATGCATTACCTGGTGGAAACAGCTGGCCTTCAGGCAAGTCATGTTCTTTTACTGGCTCTGCCACTACCTACACTTTCCCTTGGATAACTTATGCTCCATTCATTTAAAAAAAATAAAGCAAAACAAAAACCAAAAAACAAAACCAAAAACTACAAATGAAAACCCAACCAACCAAACACCAAAAAATATTGGGGGAAAAAACCCTCTAAGTTCTTTCAGGTCTGCTAATTGGCTATAATACCTAGGAATGAGGAATATTCCTAATGTTTATTGATAAAACTCTTTACTATATTCTTTTGCATAAAAGGTTAATTTAGAATGAGCTCGTGTTCTTCATATTAGTCCTTATAGGCACGACATTTTTATACCACCACATAAGCACTTCTTCCTAGCCCCCAAAGGTATTGCATCCATATGTTCCTCTCAAAAGCTTTCAACTTTCTAAAAATATTTCATGAAGTGGTACTTCTAATAAAATGCATTAAAAACTACTGAAATCAGCTGAAATATTTTAAATTAATCTTCTCTCAAAGATAAGAAAGCCAAATAAGAAAAACAAATATTTAGACCTTCTGTTTGCCTTCAACCAGCTCAATGAAACATAATGTAACAGTTAATAACAACTGACATGATCTCTTACAAAACAGATTCAGGCTGTTTCCTCATTCCCTTTTCCTTCTTTGCCTTTGGCTAAAGGGAAAAACTGAAGATGAATAGAAAAGACAGTGCATAAAATGACTCTAAAATGGTTTGCGTTCTCATGATTTTGGCCTTTAATTTTTTTAGTCTACAAACAAAAAGTTTTATTTTTTTAGTTGCTGTTTCTACTTGTGCAGACTGCATTATGAGACAAAATATCTTCCTGCCTTCTCTCATATTTGTAGTAATAAAGATTTGCTGGACAAATAGTACCCTCAATTATAGATGTGCATAAATTACAACTTAATTTGAAAACTATGAGGTCACATAAATTGTAATCAGTGAATACTTTTGCAGTGTTGAATCTTTATTACTGTATTAATAGAGACAAACAACCCAGTTCCAAGGATGGCAGGTGAACATGAAACCTTAACTGTGCAAACAGTGGGTGAATTCCTCAGTTTGCTGGTGGAACAAACCATAAACTGCATCAACCTAAAAAAAACCAAAACCAAACCAACCAACCAACAACAACAACAAAAAGAAAGAAAGAAATTATCATCAGAAGAAAAAAATCTGCATTGTTTTGGCTGTCATATCCTCTTTTTTTGACCAAAAATTAAAATCTGAGGGCATGGAATCCTCACCAAATAAAGGCTGACAGTTCTGATGAGAAAGGAAAAATATTGGTTGCATGGAAACATACAGCATAGAATCATAACTTTTTTTTCAACTTCTCTTTGCTAAGACAGTTGCCTGGAGTTGCATTAAATTCACAGATGATTTTGATATTACTGAGGCTATTGCAGAGTTTTTTAAAGAAATGAAATTTAAAAAAAAAATAAAATAAGCCAAAGAATCTCCAAATTTTCTCCACTATATACTTGTCAGATCACCTATCCCTACCTGGAACTGAAGACCCAAATCCACACTGAAGAAACACCAAGAAGACGAACTCAAAGAAAACTGCGGAGAGGTAGATAAATAATACTCTGTGCATTTGGAAACACAGCTAACTTTCACTTGATGTATCCTGAAATAAATTTGCTATACTTGTATATAGGACACTTCCCTTTTGAGGGCTCTGTAATGAACAAACAAATTTTTTGGACTGCCACTTATTGACCATTCTGAGGCCGGATGTAGTGTTCTGTTTCTAGGACTTCATTTATAACACAGTAGTTATAAAGGAATGAGTGAAATCTGTAAATTGAATGTAAGAATATGAAGAAAATTGGAAAGAAAAGTATCTTTTTGTAATAAAAAATAATCAAATTGCACTAGAAGAGGTTGGCAGGACTATTAGGAGATAAGAGTGAAAATATTACCAAAGCTGAAAGTGTCCTAATTAATTTTTACCACAAAGAAGAGAAGGTCAATGGTCTGATGTTTTTCTTATCGACACTGTTTAGCAGAAGACATTGAAAATTTTTACTTCTGGAATCTGACTATCTTTCCTGTTTTGTACTATTTAGCAATAAAAGTAAAAGAAGAAACTTGATGAAAAAAAGAAATAAAAGCGTATAAAAACTAAGCCACATGTAGTTTAAACATGTACAGTCTTCAATCTTGCATTTCATAAGAGTTCCTGTACAGCAGCTTTGCTTTCTTTATTCATCTTGTTTCTCACTACATTTTATGTACTCAGCCCATCTGATGTAAAACTCTCATTGTTAATGAATTTGCTTAACGGTGTTTCTAGGATTCCTTAGTCATAAGTATAGGTACTCTATCAGAGTACATAAGGATTTGATAGACCATCATTAGCACTAGCATAAAATATTGTGAAATATTTTACTGACAGGAAGGAAAACTGTGTCGTCACCTTCACTCTGCTCAGTGTATCTGAAACTAATAGAGATAGACAAAAATAATTTGCTCTCTGTATCTCATTTGCTGTTCACTTCAAAAACCTAAAATATAACAATTTCTACAGCCCTATATGATCAAGGAAGATATTTTCACTGATATTCTTTCTGGTAATAAACTGACTGTTTAACAGGTCTCCATCACATCCATGACGTTTACAATAAAACACTAGTTTTATTCAGCTCACAGAAAATAGTAGCTGTGTCAGTGCTATATTCTACATTACTAATGCCAGCAATAGCACAACTAGTGTTAAGAAAGTAGTTAAATCCTCTTCAAAAATAGTACTCCTGTGTTGTGTGTTTGTTTTATCCAACAAGGGATTTGAAAGAAAGAAAAGAAAGAAAAGGAAGAAAGAAAGAAAAGAAAGAAAGAAAAGAAAGAAAAAAAACCCAGCATCCTGGTGTCTTGTATACAGAAAGATTCAAGCAAGTTAAGATAAAATCCTTCTTTCATAGAAAAAAGTATTTTCCAGTCCACAAGTTTTGATCACCAGTTTGAGACTTTTTTTACATGGTCAAACTGTTTTGGTTTCTGTGAAATTTTAGCTTTTGTTTTTTCCATTTATGCAAACATTACCTGTACTAGGAATTCCCTTGAAACATTATGCATAATGCCACCCTATCAGGACCATGCTGATTCCTGGATATCCAGCTCTTTCTGTCACACAGGTGCTTCAGTAAATAGCGCTTCAGTTGTTTCCATAAAAATAGATTTTCCACATTTGTGATAGAGCACTAGAAAGACAGAACTGATGGAAATACATATTGTGCTCCCAGGAATGATGAGGACATATAGTGCATATTAACAAATAATGTAGTTTTCCAAATAAATATGTATTTGTTTAATTGCTACACATTTGTAAAAATCCTGCCTTTTTCAAGCCTCAGGATATCCTTGCCTCCTTACACAACAAAAGCAGCAGTACCTTAAGAAATGTTAAGAAATATCTGAACATGCACCGTGATTAGCTTGCTACAAGCTCTGCACTGGATCCACAGTCAAGTTATGGGCAGAACAAAAAACTGATATAAGTATGACATACCAGGACAGCATAAAATCTTTCTGCATATATTTTTCAGTTGATACTTTAAAGAAAAAAAAAAAATCCAGTTAAAAAGATTAGTCTGCATTAGTTTGCTCTCACATGAGAATAGTTGTGAACTTCCATACAAAGCAGTGCATGTCCATATTATGAGTTATATGAAGGATTTTAAATAGTCTAATCATGTTAAATTGCAATGAACCGAGGCAGCTTATGGCCTAAATTTGAAAAATGGAGGTTGAATAGGAGTGCAGTGAAGGAGATGGTGAAGAGAGGCACAAAGAAAAATTACACAAGTCAATGGTATCCTGGCTTGTATCAGCAATCAAGTGGCCAGTAGGACCAGGGAAGTGATTGTTCTGCTATTCTCAGCACTGGTAAGGTCTCACCTCGAGTACTATGACCAGTTTTGGGTCCCCAACTACATGAAAGATGCTGAGGTGCTGGAGCATGTCCAGTGAAGGGAGTAGACCTGGTGAAGGGTCTATAGAGTAAATCATATGAGGAGCAGCTGACGGAGCTGGGGTTATTTAGCCTGGAGAAAAGGATGCTCACGGAGGACCTCATCGATCTCTACAACTACCTGAAAGGAGATTGTAGTGACATGGGATTCATCATCTTTTCCCAAGTAACAAGTGACAAGACAAGAGGAACCTGCCTCATGTTGTGCCAGAAGAGATTTAGACTGGATATTAGGAAACCTGTCTTCACTGAAAGAGGTGTTAAGCACTGGAATAGGCTGCTCAGGGAAGTGTTTGAGTCACCATCCCTAGAGTTGTTAAAAGATGAGTAGATGTGGCACTTAGGGACATGATTTAGTGGTGCATTTGTCAGTGCTGTATTAATGGTGGGACTTGATGATTTTGAAGGTCTTTTCCACATGAACAATTCTATAACTCCAAATTTGGGCTGGGAATGATAAGTCCTTTGGAGATCAACAACCCCTTTGAGTCTACAAAAGACACTGCCTTGACCCCAACCAAAGCAAAACCTACAGTTTCCCACTCATCAGTGCTCCAGGACATTTTTTTTTCTGATTCTGTTTAGAATGTTTCATATCATTATTTTCGTCCGCAATATGAATTCTAGGTTTCAGTCAGTTTTCAATAAAACCACAAATTTCTAGAGTAGCAGGGACAGGAAAAAACAGGTATAGGCATACTTTTCCAGACACATTGACTTTTCATTTTGTCTGAGAGAACTTCTTTTAGCCTGGAATATTTGTGCCCTCAGAGATGAGTGAGTGGGTACAGTTCCTGGCAGAGCCTTAATATCTGTTTCTAATACAGCTAGTAAGTCCCAATTGAGCACTACAAGCCAAAAAAACTTACTCTGAAAGAGGACTTTTAGATATTGAATACAGAACTCTTAATCAGTTTGAGAAGAGGTTAACTTTACAACGAACCTTTCTGACCCATGTGGTAAATGGTCAGAATTGTACAATCTTATTTTAAATTGGTAAACAATTGATGAGGCTGCTTGAGAAAAACATGAGCCGTGCCTCTTGCTTATGTTGCACCTTGCTCAAGCTAACAACTGAATGATATCTGCAGTAGAAGCAAGGCAAGGCAAAAGTAAGAATACAGAGATGCTGCTTGCCACTGTAGGGAGAAAATTCATGCAAGCTAAACCTCATCTGGATTTGAAGCTGGCCAGAAATGTGGGGGACAATAAAAAAAAAGAGCTTTTTCAAATATATTAATGGCAAAGGGCAGTGAAAAACATGTTATCCTATTACAGGGTGCAGACGGTCACCTCACAAACAGGGACACAGACAAGGCAAAGGTGTTTAATGCTTTCTTTGCCTATGTCATTAACACAGATGATGGATCGAGGGGGTCTCAGTGCCCTGAGCTGAAGGACATTGACTGTGAGAATGATCACCTCCCAGCTGATCCTAAAATTGTACAGGATCTGATGCTCCATCTGGATCCCTACAAAACTACAGGGTCTGATGGGATTCATCCAAGAGATGTCATCATGAAGTCTTTCTTGAGGATTTTTGAGCTGTCTTGGAAATACGGAGAGGCCACAGATGGCTGGAAGATGACAAACATTGTCCCAGATTTCAAAAAGGGCAAGAAGAGGTCCCGAGAAACTACAGGCCTGTCAGTCTCACTTCAGTGCCCTTTAAAATAATGGAAAAGATTATTCTGGGAGGCATTGAAAAACCTGGGGGACAACACAGTCATCAGTCACAGCCAGCAATTTCATGAGGGGAAAGTCCTACTTATCAAATCTGATTTCCTTCTGTGACAGGGTAACCCACCTAGTTGATCCTGGAAAGCCAGGAGATGGACTTCATCAAAGCTTTTGATACTGTGTCCCACAGTATCCTTCTGGGCAAAATGTCCAGCACACAATTGAATAACCTCATTACATGACGAGCAAGCAACTGGCTCACGTCAGGCACAAAAAGCTATACTGAGCGGGGTTACAACAGGCTGGTGACCTGCCACTTGTGGGAATCTGCAGGGCTCCATCCTCAGCCCAGTTCTCTTTAATATCTTCATAAATGACTTGGATGCAGGACTCTAGGCAGGAATACTAAGTTTGTATACGACACTAAAATGGGAGGAGCTGTCGGCTTGCTCGAGAATAGGGAGGCCCTGCAGAGAGACCTTGACAAATTAGTGAGAAGGGCAATCATCAACCATATGAAGAGCAGGTGGCAGATTCTGCACCTGGAACAGGGCAACACTGGTTGTGCGCATATACTGAGGCTGGAAAGGAGCTCTGCCAAAAGGGACCTGGGGCTCCTGGTTGATGGCAAGTTGAATATGAGTCAGCAGTGCCCTGGAAGCCAGAATGGCCAACCATGTCCTGGTTGCATCAGGCACAACATCACTAGCCAGTCAAAGAAGGTGATTGTCCTGCTCTACTCTGCACTTTGAGGCACATGGTGTCATTCTTGGGTGTCCTTCACAGGGTCAGGAGTTGGACTCAATGATCCTGATGGGCTCCTTCCAACTCAATATATTCTATGAATTCAATTTTCTTCTCAAAGACAGTTTTTCCCTTTGTTTTCTTTTTAAAATATCATTTACTCATTTTTCAAGAAAGCCTAGTCTAGAGCTCACATTCAAAAAAATCCCTTGCACTATTTTCAACTCCTCATCAAAACTAGTTACCATTTCCTTCTCCATTTTCCAGACAGTAATTACTTTTTGTCTTCTAAATTGTATATTTCAAAAAAACATTTAACAATATGAAGATTAACTTTGCCCATCTAATAAGATGGCTATTCTACAAAAATACGACCACATTTTTAAAAAGTTCTGAGTGGCATTTTTCTGGTATTAAAATGGTTAAAGTCTCTTTCTTTCCTCTAATGTTGGAGTAAAGTTAATAAACAACCAGTGACAGAGAGTGTAGCTTCTGAAGATAAACTTCTGAGTAATTCTAAAAGGAAGAAGGAAAATTGTTCCTGACAAGCTGAAATTACATTATAAAGCCTCCCATATTTTGAAGAGCCATGAGTCGTCCCAGGCATGAAGCTTATTTCAGTGTTTAACAAAACTTGTTTATAAAGAAAATATCTTCCCCAATATCAATTTTCCGAAAGAATGCCCCTTAACCCCTGCTTTTTGTTTCTATTCATTGTTGGCATGGAGACGAAGAGGCACTCCAGTAGATTGATCAATGCATGGTAACATCAACATAACATTTTCAGTCAAGTTCCCAGGAGCCTTCCTCCTGAATCTGTCATTTTGATTCAGATAACTAAATCAGGATAAGCACTGCAATGATAACGGATGACTTGCCTCATTAGCTGTCTCCTGCTGCTTTACTCTGTGAGGAAGCACCGCAGTGGCTGTCTGGGTTCCTGTGAGAGAGAACTGGTTTCCCTTTTAATATTTCGATATATATATGCTTTTCTCATTTCTATCCATTATTTTGTATATCCTTATGTATATAAAGAGACAAATGCAAGTAGTGCTTAATAAATATTTCCTTAAGAAGAAATAGATTTGAAAAATTCTTTATCAAGGTCCAAAATTTAATTGTAAGAATAGACACATTTCGCAACATCCTGATAATATGGTTATATTCTTTTATATTCACTGTCTCAAACTTTCTGTTTCTCTTAAATTGGATCCTTTTTTGTTACGGCATTTTGCTTATCTGAACATTCAATGAATCAATTACCTTAATTGCACTAACATAAAATAATTAAAATCTAAGAATCCTTCTTTGACAAGTAGTTTGAACTTTAAATATGCTGTAGAATAAATAAACTGCAGAAAATAAAACCTTTAAATGACTGGACAAACAGCTTTGCAGTTGTAGGTATTAAACAGAGCACAGATATACCCCAGGATGTACAAGTTCAGGTAAAAAATTAATCCAAGTGTATATTAACCAAGCTGTCAATGTACACATAAAGGTAGTAGTTGCATTTGTTACTTTTCAACTGTGTTTGTGGGTAGATGTTTAAATACAGCAAAAAAAAAATTTATCAAATAAGTCACAAACCATGGTCTGCTAACTCATACTATCACTACTCTATTCTTCATATATATTTGTGCCATGTACTGACCACAAACTAATCCAAATTAATGAAATGATAATATGCTAAAATCACAGGTTTTGGCATATCACCCCTTGAAAAGAAACAACTTCCTTCAAATTTCAAAGGCAGAGATTTATTCTATTAACTGAGAAGTCTCACCCTGGCATTGAAATAATACCATTCTGTGTCAGCTAAGCATCTGAACCACCCTGAGCTGGCAAGTTGGTTATACAAGAAATGACAGAATGGTGGCATTAGCCATTTAACTCCCTTCCCTGGCACTTCAGCATTTAAACTTAAACAGAGAGGTTCAATAAAGTATTTAAGTTGTGTTGGAGAAACCCAGTTTCTTTTCCACATTCCATTATGGGATGCTTGTACATTCTTGTCAAAGCACCCGGGCTAGACTCACTGGTCAGACTTAGAGGGTTTCACTGCAGCATTTGGAGGACTCTGTCCTTGACTGCCAGAGCACTCAAAAAGTTCTCAGTTACCTGAGTAAGTAGGATTCAGAAAGTGGTTAGGAAGACCCACCATTTCTCTTCCATTGACATTACCTGCCAGCTTGATACATATGTACTGAAAATCCAGTGGGATGCATAAAGTGCGTAGTCTCTGGTTAGCTCACTCATAAAGCTCTATAAAGCTTTTATGGAGTACACTTAACATTCAGGGGGAGAGGGGAAACCTGTCGATACATTTTTTCCCTCTGTATTATGTTGGTGTAACTCAGGAATTTCCTCTTCATTAAGCGCTTTTCCCTTCTGCAATGTCTCTAAAAGTTATACATCAATCCTTTAATTATTTTGGAGCATATACAAGGAAGTGATTCAGCCTGGTATCATTTCATATAGCAGCCCTGGTTTCAGCCAGGGACAGGGTTAATTTCTTAAAGTAGCCATGATGGGGTGGAGCCTGGAGCTGTGTGGGCGTGGCCATGACCCTAATGTTATTCAAAATCATCTTGCATCATTGCCTGGACAATGAAGTGAAAGGGACTTTCATGCTTCAGGGAAGAAAGAGTATTCATTTCCATTTGTGGGAAAGAGTGGTGGAAAGGGGCTCTGTCTGCCGTTGTTTTTTTCCTTGTCCCAGGCTTGGTGAGCAGTTTGCATGTAAATCACCTTCTCTATGTACATTTTTGTTATTAATATTTTAGTATTGTTGCTCTTACTTTTAGTTTTTTTATCTCATTGGTTTTTCCAGTAAATTGCCCTTAACCCATGACCTTTGCCTTTTGTGTCTCCAACTCCTCTCTCCAGCCATGGAATGGGCTGCAGGGGAACAGGAAACAAGTGCGAGCATGCTTTCCGTGGGAGCACTGAATTGGGGAATATCAGTCCTAAACCATGATGATGGCATAACAAATAGAATGTGTTACTACTAAGTTTTCTGTCTAGTTTTCCATCATTAAATGACTCTAATTAAAATCAACACAGAAAGAAACCATGAGCCAAAGACCATTTATCATATTTGTTAACGGAAGAGAAGAGAAAGAGACTTGAAAGAAATTTTCTTCAATTGTTTACTGGATAAGACTGAATTATTTTAATTATTTCATCCATAGAATTCACATTTTTAAATAGTTGAACATTTAAAAATTACCTCACAATCTAAGTTATTTATGGCTGGGGATGAAAGATGCTTGATTGTAAATATTCTGGATTTTTAAATATCTGTGAGTGCTGTGCCATTTACTCTTCAATTTACTCTGATATAGAGTAGAAATAGAGTAGAAATTATTCCTCTTACCACTATTTCACTTTAGGATACAGGAAACATGGGGCAAAATTGTGTACAGGTTTGTATGTAGGTTTTTATTCATTATTTATTAGATTGTTAATACCAGTCATTATTTAATCATATAATATAAAACATTAAAAAGATTGGCTTTGCAGTTAAAAAAAAGTTAACAGTTTTTGAGACACTAAAGCCCTTAGCCATTCTCAGCAATTTTTGTGAAGGGTCTTAAGTTTTTTTCTTTAGTGCTTTAAAAGTTTTCCCTTTTCTTTTCTTTCCT
>VWZG01001921.1:205067-221117 GCA_013396735.1 Grallaria varia
TATTGTTCCTTTTCTCTTGTTCTTTCTTTTCATCTTTTAATCTTAGATAATATCAGTTACTGAAAATAGCAAAAGCCTTACACTTTATCATCTTCTGATTATAGAAGGCTATATAGTCCATTGTGGCACCACATTAAATTTATTACCTCTTTCAAAGTGACTTTAAAACCCTAATTTGATTATCTTCTTCCCTAACTGTATGCATCATTATGCATAAACCCATGATTTAAAAAAGTAATTTATAAATAATAGTCCTGAACCATTTTTAGTTGTATTATGAACAAGTAAGCAAAATTTGTGACTCAAATTTCTGATAAGGACAAGAATCTCATTCAATATTGTTAACAATTTAATATATACTAAGTACCATTTTGAACTTCTCTACTATTAACTTTAAATAAGAAAACAGAGTCTATTATAACACTTATTGAGACTTTGACTCTAGAATTCAAGTTATGTGTCTCATTACCCTATTATACACAAGCGGAAAGAATCGAAAAATGGGAAAAATGGCACATGGAAAAAAAAAATTTCTTTGTGTTTTTTCTGTGAAGGTGTGCCCCCAACCTTTCTTTGAAAACACTTGAATATTACTATTAATCTAATGAAACAGGTTAATCTTTGAGATAGTTTCATAACAGTCTCAAGATAAGATGAGAAGCATTTTTGACATATGATGGTTTTCTTCTTGGAAATGGCAAGTGATATCATCTCACTGTGTGAAGTTTTCATGAAATTTTGGTTGAATTTTGTATCACAGTGTTCCATCTCATGCTTCAGCATTGCTTTGTTCTAAATTTATCCTATCTAAATTCTCAAATAAAAAAGTTATTCTCTGCTAAGCAACATTTTTTCTAAAGTGAAAATATTTTTTCTGGGCTGAAAATGTATTTTAATGCAATATTTTTCTAAGTGAACATCTTTTCAAAAGTTCACATTTTGAAAATTTTAGCTGCTTTGGAGAAGAAATTACCTAGACAGCTCTCAATTTGTTCTTGAACATAAACTTGAACTAGAAACTTCTCATAATAGGAACAGTGAAAACTCAACCTTAAGCACTTAAAAAGCAAATGCTTGCTGCTTTTTTTGCTGATTTGACCACATTAATAACTTTGGTGTTATATAAATACTAGGAAAACAAATATCTTTAGCCTCATTTTATATTGGTTCAGTATATTTCTTTTAGCGAAAAAAAAATACCAGTATCTGCTGATTTTATGGTAATCTTGCCAATCTCCTTCCTAATCTTCTTTTTCATTTTCACAATTTTCTTCAGCCTACTTGTAGTGTGATTAGGAATGCAATGTTGACAGTATATGCATTCCTCAACATACAAAGACTTTCATATGTATTGACAAAGATTTGTGAGTTTTTAATTGTTTATTTAGTATACTAAGCAGATGTTCTTGACTGTAAAAAGAAACACTTCAGTGCTGGATTTTTGAAGAGACTGGAAATGGCAATTTTTGGATAAAAAAGAATGTTGTACAGATATGCCCTTGGGCTTCACAATAATTTAACTTTTAAGGCATGTGTAAACTTGAAAGATAATTGTTACCTGCTTCTTGATGCAATGGCGGTTATCACCTGCAAAAGAGTACGTACAATGTATTCATTCTTGTCTCCATTAGTTAGACTATAAAATTGAGGTAGTTATTTTGGAATATATGAGCATAAATTCTGCCAATGAACAATCTCCATTAACTTGTCCAGTGTCCCATGGATCTGCCCAAGCATGCTCTTTACTGAAATCCTGTACATGTTACTGTCACTCCAGAGAGCTTTGTAGATTAAATCACAGACCTGGATACTGAAAGAATGACAGGATTTCTGGCTACAACAGATAACCTGCTAGATAAAGGTCTGAAATCTGAGAGGCATATGCAGTTCATTATACATGGAACAGTTGAGAAATAATCACCATCAGTGAGAGCAAACAAAATAGTGCCTTGAAGCTACGCTGGAAAGATAGCAGTGCTGTTAATAATTAATTCTGCCTGTTGTGTCTGGCATCCTGCCTATGATAGCAAAAAATCCAATAGGATATTTCTATATCCCCCAGCTTGTACAAATCCACCAGGGGTGCACTACAGCTGATATGCTGTTACCCAACAGTACAAAATTAAATCAAAAAGTACTGTCAGAGACACCCTCCCTCATCTCACAGAAAGCAATCAAATGTGGGAGATGGGCAAGTGTTGAAAGCCCTAGACTAAAGTTGGAAAAATCTATCTATTGCAGCAAGCCTGCTAGCGGTTTTTAAATCATTCCAGATAGTAACATAGCTATGCCTTGCCCTTGAACTTTCATCCTTTTTTGTTTTGGTTTTGTTTGTTTGTTTTTAATTTAAATCAACTTTAGCCCAAGCCCCTTTCAAATGGAGGGTCAGGCTGTATGACAGCCCTGCTAAAACAATCAAATATCCGAAAGCTGAAAAATTTAATCTGTTTACATAGCTTGCATCCTTTGATCTATTTCTATAAAAGTTTACATAAAGTGTCATTTCAATAGAAAGACTGCATAATGTACATGACACGGCCCCGCTCTCCTTGAAGTTAAGTACTTCATGATCTTTAATGTGTTTAAACCTACAGTGTGTATCTTAGATACATGCTGTTATCCAGATTTTTCAGGAACATATTAAAGAATAAATCATGGAATTAAACAGTGACAGCAAAAAAAATTCATAGAATCATAGAACCACATAGTGGTTTGGGTCCAAAAGAGCCTTTAAAGACCACCTATTCCAAACACCCTGCCATGGGCAGGAATGTATTTTAGTGGATCAGCTATACCTCAAAGCCCCATCCAACCTGACCTTGAAGACTTCTAAGAATGAGGCATCCCAAATTTCTCCAGGCAGCTGCTCTAATGCCTCACCTTGCTTATCATAAAAAATGTCTTCCTTATGATCTATCTAAATCAACCCTCTTTACGTTTAAAGCTGTTGCCCCTTGTGCTGTCACTACAGGCCTTGGTAAAAGGCATCTCTCCAGAAGACAGACTTCTTAAAATCTTAGACCCATAGAATGTGTATCAAAGACACTGAAGCAATTTTTCATTTGGTGTATACACCTTTTAAATTGATACCCTTTTTAAGTTTAGTTCAAATATTTAGTCTCCTAGAGGACTGATGCTCAATGTCTTGGGCTTAGGTAGGTTGTTTTACGGTACTGCCTAAAATTTTGTCCCTGAACAGAATATTATTAGAAATTCCTGGTATCAGAAATGTCACATTCTCTGTGTGCGATTTAGTTTCAAATTCATTATGAATCTCCTTCTTCTAATCCCTTATCCATCATAATTCAGTTGAAGGAATTAGTTCAGGAGTTTATTATTACCCAAAAATCATCATTCCACTGCATTGATTGTTCCAAAAATTATACATTCTTTATTGTGTCTTTAAATTCTGCAACTGTCTTCTTGTAAAACCCTTTGTCTATGAGTGTACTTTTATAAAACAGAGTTTATTAATTATTAGGTGCTAATCAACTTTCTTATGCCTATGATCAATAGCCAGTGATTTCTAGTTTCTTTCTGAGAAATAGATTTCTGTTTTCTGTTGCTTACACTCCATTTCTTTCACTAGTTTCCTGAAAAGTTTCTAGTCAATATTACTTAAATAGGTTAATAGTGAAACATTATACTACTAGAAGGAAACCTATTAGTCAAATCTTGAAAACAATTGCTATATGATACATAACACAAGTAAGTGATACATGACTTCATAAGATTTTTTGCCTTATGAAATATCTTTTATCATAGTAGTTCCAAATTTAAAAATTAAAAATAATAAACCCATACAGATCAATTTCAAGTTGGATGTTTTTTCATATTTCTACCTTTGAACAGGCACTTTGTGTATTCTATATAGACTCATGAAAATATACTAGTACCAGTCACTGCATGTTTGTGTTCACTATAGTGCTTGGAAAATCCTTAAAAGTGTGTCCAATACAGAAAAACAGCTTAAAGTAATTTAAGGAAGAACACTACTGCATATTGTTTTTACATTCTTTGAGACTGACAGGTGCAATCAGTCCTATTCTATACACTATTAAGCATACAAAGAATATTAAGAATATTAAAGAATATTAAGAATACAAACATCTAGTATATAAAAATATGTACTTTTTTCTGTAACTATTACAAAATTCACAGTTTAGGGTGTTTTTCTTACTGTTCATGGAGAAGATACTTGAAACTGACTTCACGATAGTTTTCTGAACCCAGATTTTATCTGCAGATATTTTTTCCTTGAAAAAAATTCCTCACTTGTCAGATTTAATCTCATGATCTTATTGTATTGCCTGGACTGGAATGTATATTGAACACTCAAAAGGTTGCCAGATACAGCACAGGGTGAACGAAAAGGCTGTGCCTATTCAGGTAGGTGCAAGCTGATATTGCAGCATGCTATGCTCTAGTTGTCTTTAGTAGTCATTGTCAAATGGAGGAAATCAAGCCACTAAGCTGTGACTTTCCTCTAAGCTGAGTGAGCACAAGCACAGTGTATAAACAGTGTATACTAGTTTCTGACCATAAGTATGGAAATCTAAATGCTTAACATGCATTTTTAGTTTAAAAAGAGGTACTGAAATTTGATGTTTTCTTTTAACTGCATTTAAATTTCAGGGTTCTTAGTATCATTCAGTATTGTCCAGAATCTTGCAGGCTTATCCCCTAATTTATAAGATGAAAGTCCAAATTAAAAACACTTGTTGATACTAAACACAAAGCCATTTGAATATGGAGCGTGGGCTTGAGGCCAGTGGAGTTTTGTCTCTTGGAATTAAGGGATACATCCTTCTATTTCTTGTGACAACAAACTCAAATCTTATCAGTTGATTTTCTGGTATTTCCAGAAGACTTAACAGATGACAGTTTCCAAACTGGAACACAAAATGCAAACAAATGCCATTTGGGAAAACTCAAAGGAGTTCCTACCTGCCTGAGAGAACATACCAATTAGCATATGTACCCAAGTTCAGGTACAGGCAGTGAAGTTCAGTTTCTTTTTGGTCATACAGGTGATCAGACATCTAGGAAGATGTCAACAGAAAGGAGATGGACAAATTTCAGAATTGTATCCAGAAGTCCCAGAATTAATCCAATTCCTGGGAAACTTTTCTCTGTTTCCCTCAATAATTTCATTAAGAATTTATTTCCCTAATATTCAAAACTTTGTTGGCATAGCTAGTGTATAAATACTGAACTTTTTTTTCTTTTGCAGATTTAATTTGCAGGCACAAGTCCAAGTTTCTAGCAGCTGGAATCCTTAGGGTACCTTCTGTTGCACACAAGATTATTTTCTGTGTAATGTAACATGAGCAGATAATAGCTGTGACCACTATGCTTTTTGTGTGATGGTGAACTTTTTCTCTCTCATTTGAGTTGTTGTTGTTGTTGCCGTTGTTGTTAAGTGACAAACTGATTATTGACAGGTGAGCGAGTTCAACAGTCTCTTCTAAAAAATGGTGAGTGAATTGATAGGGTCAGTAGGAAGAAGCCAATAACCAAGAAAAATATAGAGAGCAGGTTAGAAGAATATTTTGAAGAGGCCCTTGAACTGAATTCATAGACCTAACATCTTGCCCAGGTGATGATACCTAAAATGTATCTAATATACAGGTATGGAGCAACCTTCCAAAAGGTTCTCTCTCTAACTGAAGAAGTAACTTGAAGAGCAAGTGTCTTTGAGACCTGCAGGCAATGCTATATACAGAAGTTTTGACGTCAAAGTTACCTCTGTGTGTGTGCCCATCATCTATACAGAGTCCTTTTAAAAGTAGGTTAGAACGTTTCCCGTCTTTGCAATGCCCTAAGGATTTGCATATGTTCAGGCTTCTATAAAAATACCAAACAAAGTATTTGCTTCTAGTTAACTGAGTAGAATTTGCACAACCTTAGAGCTAAATGCCAGTGCACTCATTTACTTTAATAAGAAAAAGAAGAAAAAAAAACCAACAACAACAAAAAGAACAGAGTATCACATAGTACAGGTGATGCAAAACCTGAAATAAAGAAAATATCTACTTCTTAATGCAGATCTTGTGTCTTACACATTTAGGTAAGGACCAGTTTGACTCCTATTGAATCACTCTGTCTTGTCTACCTGACAGCACCATGTTTTATTTGCACTGCAGCACATTTTCTTTCTTAGTCGCATGTATTTTCTTGTTACACTGCTTCCTATGCTGGTTCTAAGCCACAATAATAGACTTTTTTGCTCTGGTCTGACATGAAAATCAGAAGTTGTCAGAAGACTGTAAAGCACATGGCCAAGAAAACGATCAGACTCTCAGTGTACCGAATATGTTAAGAATAACTCAAGCAAAAGTTGCCCTCTGTTTCCTGGCAGAATGCACTTTTGTCACTTTCTTACATGGAGCCACTTTATTATAGCTATTAAGAAACACTGAATGAGATCCTGAAGTTGTAAAGACAATGAAATGAAATGAAATGGTGCTGCACAAGCCAGATGTACTTGTAGAGACATTCCAAGTCCTAAATATCAATCTTCTGAATGGCAAAGGCCATTTGTATGTGTATATGGCTCAAAGAAGAAAACAGCAATTCCGCTAATTCAGTACTATGTACCCAGTTCATGTGAGGCAATGAAATAATTTTATGCTCTCAATCTTACTTGAGATACTAAAATTCTCATCAGGGTATAGACAAACATTTTTTGGCCTCCTGCTTCTGATTCAGGGTCTATTGTAGATAGCATGTGCTCTGACAGTGCAGTTCCAAGGCCTGGGAAGAACATTTCATGTTGAGACCAATACATATCAGTACAAATACATCACCATCATTTGGCTTCTCTTTCCACTGAATTAGGAAGCTTTACAGCACTTAGATTGTAAATATGGGGTTTATTCCAGATAATAGCAATAATTGCTTTTTATTTAAGGGATTATTATGGTTTAACCCTAGCTGCAACTTAGTCCTGCATAGCCAATCACTCGCTGTCCCCTGGTGCAATGGGGAAGAGAATCAGTAAAAGTGAGAAAACTTATGAGTTGAGATAAAGATTATTTAATAGGGAAAGCAAAAGCCATTCATGTAAGCTAAAAGCAAAATGAAACAGGCCTCCATCACATGCAATAGTTACTTGGAGAGACAAAACACCGTTACCCTTTCATTCTTCCTCCAGCTTTATATGCTGAGGATGACACCATATGGTATGGGATATCCCTTTGATCTGTTGGGGTCAGCTGTGTCCTCTCCCAGCTTCTCGTGTACCCACAGCCTTCTTGCTGGTGGAGTGGCATGAGAAGTAGAAAAGACCTTGACATTGTGGAATTGCTGCTCAGCAGTAACAAAAACACCCCTGAAATATCTACACAGTTTTCAGGGCAATTCCAAAACTTAGCCTCATACCAGCTACTCTGGGGAAAATGAACCCCATCCCAGTCAAAACCAGCACAAGGATTTCCTTAGTTCTCTTCAACATCTGGAGCAGAAAAAGAGCATAGCCTTCTTATGTGTTTGCTCCTCCAAATGTCTCTTTAATAGAGCACTGCATTTCTTAAAAGATTATCCAAAAGTATTTAAAAAAAAAAAAAAAAAAAAGGGGCTGTCTTTCTGATGCCTGATTCATGTGTTGTTCATGTGCAGTTTACTTTCACAACAGTTAATACTTGGATATTTGGCCTTTATAAGCAACTTCTTATCACTGTTCTGTGAGAGAGGCACTGTATGGAGTGAAATTCTGTTTCCACTGACTTGAACTAGGTCCTAACTTCACGTATGTGTCTTGCACCTTGGATAAATTTTGCATTTTCATTGAAGAAACTGGCATACACAAACATCGAAGTGTTTCTTTCTTCCCTGAATCTCCTTTCCAGATCAAACCCACAAATTCTCTTTGCTTTTGCATGCCACAGTCTAAATGGGAAAGCACTCAAGGGAAGGACCATTTATATGTCGTGTTGAGAAAGTCTGTGCTAAGCTGTCCCGCTTCCAAAATCTCTTGATTTTCTAGGGCATTGTCAAACTAAATATAAACTGCCCCAGAATTACTATGTGAGGACAAGAACAGTGCATAGCAGAAGTCTTGCTGTGATGAATTTTGAAAAGCAGCACAGGGTAGAGGTCTGGTCCAGCACAGACTTGAGATCTACATTCTGATGTTTCTGTATTAGGTTCATTTTCCAGAAATCTTTTTCTGTGATCAAACACATGCAAATCACCTTAATCTGTACAGTCATCTGGGTCTTATCTTTCTTGGACATTTTCCATTACTGGAATCCATTCCTTCCTTTTGCTATTTCTGATTTCAGGAATGAGTAAAAAATTATTGCTTCTCTGACATGTCCAAGTTACTGTATTATTTATGGAAATTTTTCTCTTCCATCACTTTTCTTGTGACTTAGTTCATTTCAGAGCCCATTTTATATCTTTTTCAGCAATGTACATGTGATGCTTTCTGATACTATAATTCTACTTTTATTTCAAATAAAAATATACTTTTTTTTAGTACTTTTAGCCATAGAATATTAAGGAAAAAAATATTTTAGATAATTGAGAATCCACCAGTGCAATATTAGCACTAAGCAAATGATTTCTGGTTTGCTGCAAATTCTTTGATGCATTGTGTTTGACTTTGAACCCTTCAGTTGTCTATATGTGCAAAATTGATATTTAATTTTATTCATCTAAAATTTTGGTATGCAATGTAAGGCTGTATTAATGTCTTTGAAGCACATTTCTGCTATCTGACTGACTGAATGCCTCATATTTTAAAACTAAACTTTAACACATACTAAATTTTAAATTTTCTGTTCTTATTCTGTAGTGCATGCTTAGAGTTCCGATGATTTATATGACTCCTGAATCTTTCAAATTCAAGTGAGGAATTTATCTTGCTATTTCATAACTCCTTGTGACTGCTATATTCCATCAAAATTTCCACACCTTCCTCGGTGTAAATAGTCTTAACTGGAGTGCTGTTTCAAAACAGGGCAAATGGGATATTTTTTTTTTTTTTNGATTAATCTTGAGCTGTGAGCTTGGATAAATGTGCCTGGCAAGAAAATGCTCTTACTAAGTCTTTCTTGCTTTCTTTTATCCTTTTATTTATTTCCTTTTTTTAACTTTTTTATAAGATCTTCAGACTCTGCAGCCTACAGTGCACAGCCTAAAGTGAACATAATTATTTTCAGTGAGGAACTCTCCAGTGAGATCTTCAAGTTCCATATGCAGTTAGATTTACTGGTGGTTCTGTCAGTCATGCACTGCTACTATATACGTACTTTTAATTTACTCATGGTATGGAAGTCTGATTTGCAAAGTTATTTAAATGACAAGTGTTGTTTAGTAAATTTAGCAGAAGTGGGGAGATATTTTGCTCATTTTAGGGATCAGGACAGAGTCTTTACAGATAGTGAATTGCATTTGCTCTTTATACACTTTGCTTTTATCTAATTGTTGACTTTAACAAGTACTCTAAACTCTTAAGTGAATGCTATGTGGTACATACCCCATCATTACTATTTTCAAACATAATTTTCCACACATGCATGGTCACTTACAAGGAAGTGATGCAAGCAGAATCGCAGGTTCACAGAATCACACAACGCTACCAAAGTCAGGATAAATACCTCTGTTGTTCACCCTACAGTCCCTGATAGGAGCCTCCCTCATCCTAATATCCACCAGCTAAACACATAATACCTGAGTGTACCTGGAAAAGCCTCCAACTGGACATAAAATTAAAAGACAGTTAAAATCATTAAATTTGCCTTTACTGGGTATGTGACAGGCATCTTCATTCATCTTCAAGGAATGCAGTTCTTATGTATGCTAGTAGATCATAAAGAATACATTTAAATTTAAATACGCACATTTTCAGACCTGCTATGGAAATTTTCTATGAAATCAGATATTGTTCCATGTAGATTAACTTATCATGTTCAAATGTGAAAGCAAAACTGATGATTCCTCGGACAACAAAGAAGAAAGTGTCTGGTGAAGCTTAACAAAGGAAAGCAATGGGAAAAAGAAATTTGAAAATAATTTTTCTCTTCCTACCTTTTCTGAATAAATTAGAGCTCTTTGGCTTTGTCAAGAGCCAAAGATTACTGAACCAGTTATTCCATTAAAAGGAAATCACAACCTTTTTTAACGAAGATGAAGGATATGTATAAAAATTTTCTTGAAGAGAAATAAGGTAATTTTTTTCAACCCAGAGGGCTTTTTTTTTTTAATATATGATTTTCTGGTTTTTCCAAAATGTCTATACACATAATATGTTCCTTCAGTTTTCTTTCTTCAGCCTCACAGAGCAGCTCTTACATTCAATAAATTTATACCAGTTTTGTATCAGATGGATCTCTCATCCTGAAATTGTAACAGTTTTTGAATTAAATTACAAAAGTTTATGGCAGTCAGGTGAAAAAAGCTTATTATCAAACACCTGTTTAATATCCCTATTCAATTACTGAATAATTGCAGCATAACACTCAAAAACCTAGAGTTTAAAACAGAAAGCTTCTCTTCATTCTGCAGTGAAATGAAATAAGGGATATGTTTTTATCTATTTGGGGACATTTCACAAAGAGGAAAATGAGGTTGAATTCATGGAATAAGTTATTCACTGCTAATTATACACTGCTCTGGCATCAATGGAAAAATCAACCACAAATGTACTGCAATAACTTAGCAACATGAATGGGAAGTGTAGCTGTTCGCTGATGCACATGAATACAAGATGCTAAATTGTATGAAAATGGCCTCAGGATATTGTTTCAGGTTCTGTATTGGCTTCTGTATGAATAACACTGCTGGAGTAGAAAACAAAAGGAAACAAACAACTCAGAATTTTTCTACGGGTAAAAAATATATTAGATAAAATCCAATATTCTTATAGATCAGGAGCTCAGGTTAAATTATAAAAATTCACTTGGGCAGTTGCTTTCATTTTTGGTCTATTATCCTGGATATTTGTTTACTTGGTAAAAAAAATAAAAATAATTATTCTTCACATCACACTCCTCTTTTTGCTTTGATCCTTCGAGTGGGCCTAATCCCATGTTTGTAATAGCCTAATCCTCTGCTATGGAAATTAATGTGGTGTCACACATATTCAGTATTATGTAGTTCCAGTGCCAGAAGGGACAGTGAGCCTTTAAAAGAGCAAGAAATTCTAAAACTAAAATAAATAATTATAATAAAAAAAATACCCAAGCAGACAAATAAGCAGTCTTTTCAATAAATATGAAATGTGGCCAAAATTGCGTAATGTTACTGAAAGCATAAATTGCTCCTCTGGGTTTGAAACATCGCACTTCTCTTTCCTTTCTTGGGCTAATCATAAAGGCATATATTTTGATTTCAGAGCACTAGAAAAGCATAATCTCCTCATAGATTTTTTTTTTCCCCCAAAGTAGTCACATGAATCTTTAGAAGGGTTTTGGAAACAAATCCTTCTAACATTTCCAACAGTTCCTTCCACTGGGACAACTCACAAGAGAAGGAGAGAGCAAAGGAAATGCCTCTTATCTTTTGGGAGGATGGGGTGAAGTTCTCAGGCAAACCCCTTAGTAGATTCAACATTTCCATAACTTGTGCAGATGTGAAGGGGTAGTCAGCTCTACCTTGTCAAAGGTCTCTTGCGCTCTTCACAGGCTCAAGGACTCCAGGTCACATGTGTATTTCTGGAGAACTTCTGACAGGCTTGCTGTTAGCTTAGTAGTCTCAGTATCTCCTGAAAAGGACTTTCCACTGTGCATGTTTACATCTAGATATTCAATAAATCCTCACGAAACTCTCTTGCTTTCCTCAATCCTTTTCTTTTTCTTGTGAATAAAATATTCTTTTTTTCCCCTCTCACCCCTATCGTAAATGTTACCACTAAGGGAATTAAAACGAAAAAACGAAACTAAAAACAAATCCCCAAAATCTCAATCTTTTAATGTTCATTTCTTTTGAGAAAAGTGTCCATAATTGTTTTGCTGATATTGTAAATCTGCAAAGAGATTGGAAGTAACTTTAATTTTAATGGGAATGCTCAGGGGAACTGAACTGTAAAATCATTGTCTGTAAGTTCATTTAAGAACTTGTCCCTTCATTCCACATCTTTCTTTCCCAATAGCACTTAGAAATGTGTTTTTAATTATCTTGAACATCTGATTAATGTCTACATTGCAAACTGCAGTCCTGTTGGGAAGATACTTGTCAAGGCATAGCAAGAATAAAATATATCTTGTCTGAGAAGTATGGAATATGGTTAGTCCAGTTTTCAACTCTTTCATTACTGTTCTTAAGCTTAATTTTTTTAAGCATTAATCTCAAAATGTTGCTGGCAAACAGTTTATTTGGTAGTTCATTATACTGCCCAGCAGGCACTGAAATCAGCAAGAGCATGGGCTTGTTGGGCTGCTCCATATGTTTATGTGCTAGCGTGTACAGAAAACAGCTTCTCACAAGGATCCTGAAAATGCTGAATCAAGCAAATACACACAGAGAAGCTGGAAAAGGGGGAGTGGAGGATGGGGACTAAAATGTGGATGGGAAAATTCTCACCTGACAGAGCAGAAAGACATCAGGGCCCTGAGTGTACCCCCAAGTGACACTGAACCAACCTTACCTGAGTCCTCTTCAGGCACACTTTCCTTGTGGTACATGATGTCATTCAAGCCTTGGATGAGGTTTAGCTTTCAGTCTGTCCCACAACTCTAGGCTGACCTCCAAAACCCACAGATACCTGAGGTGACAATGTTCAAAGGCAGGTCAGCCCTGCAGCCTTGTCTAACACTCCAGCACCCAGAGCCGCCCATGCCTCCTGCTTCCCACACTGCTCAGTGGGACCAGGTGAAGGTCCCCTTTTTGGATAACAAAATGACTGGTGTGCTTCCTAAGACTTCTTCTTCCCATTCTGTTCCACCTCAGGGATCAGTTTTATCCATACAAGAGAGGCAAAAAGATGCTTGCTGACATCACTGCCAAAGTGGAGGAGCCATATGGGTAGATTTGTAATACCAGGTATACTGTGATTATTTTGGTTTTATTCATTTCCGAGCGCAGCTTCAGGGGTTTTCCCCTTGTCAAATCAAAGGAATAATCCTTCATCTTACACAAACACAGAAGAGAATAGCTGAGCTAAAGTTTGTAGTACCAGAATCCACATGAAAAGCTCTAGGCAGCTCTTCTGCCAGACATGATGATCGGTTTCAGCCCTAAAAGGTAGCCCCGGATTTCATTGCCTTACTGAATATCGTAGACCATTGCAGCAATACACTGAGCAACATGATTGACCGCTGTAGCTTTGGTTGTTCTCCCAAGCTCCTTCAAATAAAGAAAACCTTGTTCAATGAAGTGTATTGTGGTAGACCTTTTTAATATGTTTGTTAGAGAAGAAGCCAGGTATACCTTGTGCTTAGAAGGGATTGATAGAGACTACAGTAGATCCACGATGGTCCTGAGTTCCCATGAGGTTTCATTATTAATCTTGCGCTGACCGCTGAAAATTTTTTACTTCTAGGTGCAGGGGCTTTCTATGCTAGTGGCAAATAAGGAAAAGGGAAGAAAGCAGGTTCTAAGCGACATATAAAAAGCTATCTGTCTAGAGTACCAATCCCCAGAAAAACAGATTAGCAAATAGTCCAAAAGAATCTAAAAAATCATTTAGCTAATAATAGAAACAATGAGATCACCTCTCCCCTGGATATACTACTCTAATGGCTCTGATTGTTAGAGTATCTGCGCTTACAAAAACTCAGGAATCTCAAAAAATGTAGGATATTAGCGAAGAGTAAAAGGCAACTTGTAACACCATGATATTATAAAGCCTTTAAATTGGCATATTTCTTAGTAAAACTCAAGGAAGACTTTGATATAACATGCATGATGGCATAGATTGACATGTGTGGTAAGTTTTATTCTCTACAAAATACTTTAAAAAAAATTTAATAATTTCCATGACACTTTCTCAGTACCAGATAGAGATTAAGAAATTGTAGCCAATTACACTATTTTATTCCTTAGGTGATTCCGTTGACTTCAGCTGATTTTTTTAAAGTAGAGTAATATTAAGGTTAAAAATGAGAAGTTTCTTTTTTACTCCCCATGTGATAGATGTCAGCCCAACCTTTGGATATGCCACAAATCAAAATAAGTGACATTACTTAAATTCCCAAATCAAACTTTTTAAAGTGGCTTTATTTGTGAATTGGCTGCTACCAATAAGTTCCAAATGGCAGAACACTGAAAATAAATGCTACATATTTAGACAAGTCCCCATTCATCTAAATTGCAGAGGAGGACAGGCTGCTTTTCATACGGGGCAGGACAAATGAAATAAAATACATTATTTCACCAAGTAATTTAAGCAAAATAAATAATTCAGTGTTACTAGATTATTGCAGAATAGATCCTACAGACTTCTGTGAAGTCAGTTCTGACAGTTTAATTCATGGAGGTCAGGAAGACAAGTCTGTCTACTTGGATAGTACATCATTCTTGCACACTACAGAAGAGTCTTTGAAGAAATGGGTGCTGAGCACAAAGGTTTAATACTCCTATGTTCTTTCAAATACAGCCCAGTGTCAGTTTGACTATTTGAATGTGCCTATGTGTGTGATTGTTCTGTCTAACAATGTATGAAAGGATGTAAGACTAAATTAGATTAGAAGAAACAGTCTGTAACTTTCATGCTACCCTGTACCCTGAGCAACCTGATCCAGCTGTGTGGCATCTCTGCCCATGACAGAAAGGGACCAGGGGGGTCCAATTGACAGGAACCTGAACATGAGCCAGCAGTGTGTCCAGGTGGCCAAGAAGGCCAATGGCATCATGGCCCAGATCAGGAATAGTGTGGCCAACAGGACCAGGGAAGTGATCCTTCCCCTGTACTCAGCACTAGTGAGGCCACACCTCAAGTCCTGTGTCCAGTTCTGTGCCACTCAGTTCAGGAAGGACACTGAGGTGCTGGAGCGTGTCCAGAGAAGGGAAATGAGGCTGGTGAAGGCACTGGAGCACAGGTCTTCTGAGGAAGAACTGAGTGAGCTGCGGGGTGTTCAGCCTGGAGAAGAGGAGGCTCAAGGGAGACCTTATTGCCCTCTACAACTGCCTGAAAGGAGGTTGTAGTCAGGTGTGGGTTGGTCTCTTCTCCCAGGCAACTAACAGTAGGACAAGAGGGCACAGTCTTAAGCTGTGTCAATGGAGGTTTAGGTTATAAATTAGGAAAAAGTTCTATACAGAAAGTGATTTGACCTTGGAGTGGGCTGCCCAGGGAGGTGGTAGGGTCATCATCTCTGGAGATGTTTAAGAAGAGACCAGATGTGACACTCAATGCCATGGCCTGGTAGGTGGTGCTGGGTGAAATGTTGGACTAAATAATCTCAGGGTCTTTTCTAACCTAATTGATTCTGTGATCCTGTGATCTTTAAGTTCACCTCCAAGCAAGAGAGCAGTAAAGTTTTCTACCAAATTTGCTGTAAACTAAAAAGTGCAATCTTTATACCCACAATTTACTTTACATCCATGTTGCAAAAGAAGTTAATTCCTTGGGAAGAAATGACATTCCTTGTCAGCTCTGTCCTGCCTCAGTATGGGATATCTTCTAAAAATAATACAATGCTGTACAACGTAACACCAAAATTATGCATTCTGGTATTTCTCTCTTCCAAGATAAGCAAAAGCAAGACTGATAGAAGATACTGCTTCAAAAATGTACCAATCTCAGCAAGAGGAAAGATGCTCAGAGGAGAGAATAATTTTCAACGTCATAAGCAGTGTTGTAATATTAATCTGAATTCTTCAAAGATATTGCAGTAAAGAAATGGAGTTGCTTCATTCAGTCAGAATAACCCTAAGCAGTTGTTATTTAGATTCATAGGTAGTTTTATTGGGCAGATAGACAATTCTTCATGCTCTTTTTCTATCTTGTTATTTATTTCAGTTGTGCAATTGGTGATTATTAGTCAATCAGAATGCAAGTACACCCAAGAAAGAATAAGAACAGAAATGTCCAAATGACATAGACCTCTGAGCCTTTTCTGAATATTTGTCTCTGTTTCCCTCTCATTACAATTAAAAAAAAAAAAA
>VWZG01001921.1:221131-234792 GCA_013396735.1 Grallaria varia
TCCCCTTCAATAAAAATTAAAAAAAAAAAAAAAGTAAAATACATCTATGCCATGGGTTAGGAATAATTATTCTCTTTTGTAATATTTAAAGTTAGCAATGCATAAAAAATCACTAATAATGCAGTGTTTTATTCACTCTCAGTATTAACCTAATAAATGATACTGTCCCATGTATTTAAAGAAAGTTTGCCTGCTTTAACATAGACATTGAATTTAAGAGCCTTAAAAGGAGGCTGTTTCACAGGACAGACAGTTACTCTTTCTGAGAATTGGTCCTCTTTTGCATGCCCCAGATTTACTAGTCCTGTTAAGAAAAACTTGACCCTAGGCCTTTAAATGTTTTCAGAATGAGTGTTGCTGATTCCATTGTCTATGTTTATTAATCCTAACAATGATTATTAGCCCCATATAAGGTAAGCATTTTCAGACTATGATTTTAATAATAGTAATTCTGGGAGAAGCTTTAGCTAAATTGTCCAAATGAAATCAAGGTTATGATCCTTCCATAGCTGAGGTTAATACTGTAAATACCAGTTATGACCCTTGCTGAAGGACTGCTTCAGTAATTCACTGGAGTGAAATGACCTCAGTCTCTGGAAATGAAGATCCTCTAAAGGTTCTAGCAAGAAACTATATAAAGCAATAATCGAAAGTCAGTGCCACAGAAGGGAATAATGTTATCTTCAGTCTTATTTAATTTTGGTAATATAAAGATTCCTTCCTCTCTGAAAGTTCAGATTAAAGGGAGAAATAAATTTTGTAATTTACACCTCTGACATTAAGCCGAAAAGCAGCACTGCAGACACCTGCTTCAGAATTGTCATTGTTTCCATGGTGCTACTTTCCATCACCTATTTTTAATAGTTTACACAACAAGATCAAGGGTGTCCCAGCTGTTACTGCCACTGTTGCTAAGCAACCTTTAAATCAGAGTTCAAGAAGACAAAGAATCATGCTTGAAAAATTTCTCAAGTGTCTGCTTTTGCCCTTCTTCTTCTGTCTACACTATTTTTCAGATGCCATGTTATCTGTTCCTTTTTTTCCCCCCCCTTCAATTTCTGTGTGAATCAACTGTAGTCTTCAAAAAGAAAAAGCCACCTTCTAGCTACAATAGCCACTGCTTTATTTCAGAGAAGAAGCTGGGGCATGTAATAAAGGGCTTAAAACATTTAACTTTTTCCCCAATTAAATCCAAATATTTTTAGAGCTCTGCAACCTGCTGCTGTTGTTGTGCAACATCTGTGCATGACTGCATCATGGTCTGACACACCGATCAATGGAGAGAGATTCAAAGCTTGCAGGGAATTTCAATGCCCACCCTGTGCCTTCTGGAATCTTAATGCTGTCACCTGCAAAAGGCTCAGGGGTTGAAAAAACACAGCTAGGAAGGAAGAGCTAGCATGAGTGAATCTGGAGAACTCTGGGGCTGGATCTCTGTCCTGGAATGTCATTATTTTTCAAATTTTGTTGCTCAGCCATTAGCGTCCCTCCCCCTGCACTACTAATTTTATGACAAACAGCAGCATGTCTTTTTAGTTAGAAACATTAACTGTGCTAATTTTGGAAATAAACCAGTGTTGTGGAATGTAAGGATCAAGGGAATAAAGTTAAGAGATTCCACATTTCATTCAAAATCTTTGTTTGGCTCAATAGCCTTCTTTTATTTAGCCCATCCAAACTTTCATGTATCCAGGTGATTTTTTCTGTTCTTTCCTAGATCCTCCCTTTTCTGCTCTTGCAATTCTAAATGCTTCATTTCATATCAACCTGCTTGAATACTTACCCTTCTTTGTACCTCTCATTGCAATCCAACAGGATAGTGTTTCTTTTTTCTTCTTCTGTTGCAAATTTATTCTAGAGGATTTTTTTCTTAATTTGCAAAGTATCATCTTAATCAATTCTCTTTCAAATTCTTCAGGTGAGCAACACTTTCTGCCACTGCTCATCACCTGTTCGCACTTCCAAAGCCACCATTCTCACAAATTATGCTGTTTCTGGATTTTTAATCTTCACGCTAGTCCATAGTTTTTCAACCAGGTAAACAATTCACTAATCTCATACTAAGCATATCAAATAGCTCTTTTCAACCATTTATTGAAATTATTTCTGTTCAGTTTTCAGTTTGAAAAAAATGTCCATGAAAATTCAACGTTCCTAAAATTTTGTTGGTCACAGAGACAGAATTATGGCTAACTCCACTATCTTCCCAGCCTCACTGCTGTCTCATCTTCAGAAACTGCCTAGCAGGTCAAATAGCTTGTTCTCTGTGTCCCTTCAGCCCCTAGCCTTACTGTTCGACTCCTTTACAGAGACTTCTCAGCAAGACTGCCAGTTGTGATGGCACTTCTTTATTTATTTACTTGTTTATTTGCTTGCTTATTGTCAGGAAACAGGAACTGGACTTGTCAGTCTGGGAACAGGACTGAGGTAATCAGGTCCATTTAAGAGAGGTTGCTGATTTGCTGGATGATGCCACCTTTGGTCTCTGTCCTCCTGGTCTGATACTGAATCTGCCACCAGGAAATAAATTACTCAATCTGTGAAGTCATTGGACTTTTATTTTCATTTCATCTATGTTGGTGTAAATTAGGAGGAACCTTATCACAGTTACAGAATGACCACCCATGTAAAATTGCTGTAAGTAGAAGAGTCGACATTTAGAGCTTTTATCCAAAAAGTAACTCCACTGGCAGTTTTAATGTAGTCTCTAAAGTCAGTACCACTACTCTGCGTAAATTAATAGATCGCACTTCAGATTTATTTCATTGATTTCTATGCATCCTGCCAAGGAAAGATAGTCTCTTAAAACTCCTAGATAGAAACTGAGGGTTGACAGTATATCTGTCCTCATTAATGGTTTTTATGGTTTTGTCTGGGTCCTAAACTCTAGATTGTGCTACCCCAAAACTCTGAAATAATATATTTAAATGAATGCTGTTACAATAATATTTCCTATATGGAGCCCAAAGCTGTGAATAAGAAATTTTCTGACAGACTCATTTCAAAGTTGAGAAATCTGCTTTTTTTGAGAAAGAAATACAGGAGTTGAACCTCCTTATTCTGTGAGGTGTTTTTAGCACCTTGCAGTTAAAGATCTTTTTCAGAGTATCTGTATTTGTATTTAGCAGAATCTTTTCTACAACCATTAAATTTACCAACTTACTTAAGAATGGCAACAGAACACAGGTCCAGATCTGTGGACCTGGCATCTGACTTAAGGGCTGAAGGTAGAAGTCCAGCTCTCAGGTGGTGCACCGGACCTGATAACTGAGGTGAAAGGCTAAAAGTGTGATTAAGATACACTTGCTGCAAGAGTCTGTGCCTCGGCTTACCCTCCAGAGGTGAGCACAGTTTTACAGCGTGCAGCTGGATGTTAACATCCAAAGCCAGTGCTCAGGTGCCAGCAGCTCCCACCCCTGCCAGAGCCGAAGCCTCTCTGACAACAACACAGTGCAGCGGGCACAGAATTGCTCCTGAATGGCTTCCAAAGACCTGTTGTCTCAATAGTCAGCTGCATGGAAGTAGTTTCTCAGGATTCAAATTATTGATCAGATCCTCTCTGGGCTGAGTGCTATACAAGCACATAATGTGAGAAGGCTTGGGTTTTTTCCTGAATAGCTGTGTAGGTTCCTGCAGCACACATTTGCATGAGCATTTCTCATTCCGAGTGAACATTCCCTCACACTAACAAGAGGTCACAGGAAATATTGCTGCAAATACATGTGCTTTGCTTTCCCTCCTCGAATCCTGCATAAATTAGGATCCACATGATGTAATGGGAGATTAAATTTACAGTGCAGCACAAGATAAACAAATGAATTGAGGGTGATTTAATCAAACATCACACCATTTTACGTGCTCAAAACAATTCAGAACAGCTATCACTCCTGGTATTTCAATTTCTGTCATTGTGTAAGATAAAATCAATATTAACAACATTGTATAATACAAATGATAATAGCTTAAAACTCGTATTTTCCTGTCACCATTAAAATTTGATCTCATGATTTGGGTTGCAGAGTTTCTTCCTACAATCTGTTACTTGCACTATGTGACGGACACAATACTCTTCAACCCCTACTCTTTTTGTGAAGATGTCAGCAAAAAGAAAATAAGCATCTTAGAATACAGGTGTATCTCAAAGGTGCTTCGAAGATCAGCACAAAGAATCTGAAGACTTCAGTCCTCTGATGGGTCAAATACTTATTAATATTAATGTCTGCAATTTCATTAACGGGTTTCAACTTTTTCATTTAGAAAGACTTCTGTTATGAAACCATCACAGAGTAATTTATAAGCATTTGATCAATTTTTCCTTCATGAATCAAAAACCATCACCTTAAAGAACTCCATGGAAGAGATTTTTGCAACTAGACAGGACTTCAATAATAATAAATAGGAGAATCAAAGAATTTTAGGAGTAGTCCCAAAGCTAATAAAGGATAGCTAGCACAAATAAACAGAGAAATGTTAAAACAATAAACAAAGGAGAAACAATTACTTGCTCTTTTCAAAGATGTCATATTGCATTCTTTATTCTAATTCTGGAAAATAAGCCACTGATGACCAGGAACAATTGATTTTCCTTCACAGCTGTTTTCTAATTACATCTGAATACGGAAAATTCTAATGCTGTCACTCAGCTGCACAAGGAATCTCTTCAATTGGTTTTCTTACCATAGCAAGTACCCTGTTTTCCTGCTTCCCACGCGTGTATCAAAAGTCTGTGGTGCTTTCACTGTAAACCCTGTCTTTTAGGTATGTCGAAAGAGTCAGACATTTTACATTGCGATAGACTGCAATGAAACATACAAGTTGTTATCACAGATGTACTTGTAGAACTTTTTCTTTCCTTCACTGTTTTGTTTAGTACTCCTAAATTGTAGGTGTCATATATTCATTAACTTCTCAGAGACTCAACTTTCTATATATTCATATGCCTATACAGATACATCCCTTTGCATATGTATATGCATATTTAGAGAGAGAGAAATACACATGTGCATTGATACCTATACATGCTGTAAGGTCAAAGATTCACAAATCACATTAAGAAGGACTGAGGGAATCTGAGCACTTGGTGTTCTGAATACTTTTTGGGGAAAACATGCTAAATATTGACAAGGAAAGTCACCTGAAGTTCAGAAAAGGAACTTCAGAGCCACTATAGACTTCTTCAGGTATTATATAGTGTTACGAAACAAGGGTAGCAAGGAGGGTTGTTTGGTTCCGCATTATTCTTCCAAGACTCTCCTTAATTCTGGTGATTCAGCACTTATTTTGTGCTCAGAGATCTTTTACCCTTTTACTCAAATAGAGCATAATCCCATATCTCTGCAGTCTCATCAGACTGTATCTTATATATGCCACTGCTGGTACCCAAACACTAAAATTCTGTTTATATTTTCCTCTTTTTCCACATCCATTAAATTATACAGAAATATCTGATAAAATAGATATAAATATAAAGACTGAGATTTTATTTTATAGTCAATTATACCTGAAATCTTAAAGAAGAAGCTTCCAGAAGATTCCCAAAAGCTCAGGCTGCACTGAGTGGATTTCCTGAAGTTCAGGAACGCATTGGGGTGAAGGTTGAGGCACATAGTTATAAAACCCAGAGTACAGTGCTGAAGTGAGACTAGAAAGGACCTGCCAAGGAAAAGTGTCAGGATTCTTAGAGCCTTATTCTAGTAATTCTACTTGGGAAAAGAAAAAAAAGAAAAAGGAAAGAGTAGATTTTATGTCAGATAATAAGCAATTTTATTGCTCATGACCACAATGGTAAGTGCTAAGTGTTTTATGACATTTTAGATATAAATACAATTATTTTATTATTTTTTACACATTACAGAGAAAAGGCTAAGCAGATCTGTACTTATTTTACTCTACTTCTTGAATGGAATAAAAATGTTATCACAGATGTTGTGTTGTGTTAGCTGCTAGAAATTTTTTTTTAATACTGGGTTATTAATATAGTTAACAAAATTGCAGAAACTTCTTTTTCCTGATTCTATGTAGGTTTAAGACTGAATTTTTGGGATTATGTTCAATCTCCTTCAAAATACTGGGTTTAATAGGCTCAATTAAAAATAGCTGTAACTGTATGTTTTATTTGACTATTTTTCCTTTTCCTTCTAGCAACAAGCGCATCTCCAAATTCAGTTCCTAACACATCATGCGAAGTAATCCTCTGTTCCTGTCCTTATTCCATATGCTATATGGTACTTTGACAGCATTTGGAATGTCTTGTAGTCTTTTGTGGTCTGTTCAGTATATCCAGGCATGCCATGGTAAGGATCAAATAAATGCTGCTCTTGTTGTCCTCAACTGTATAGTTCAAATAAAAGTATGTATTTCAGTCAAGGGCAATATTTTTTGCTGTTAGCCCTTGTTGGATTTGACTAGAGGAAATGGTCCTTAGTTCCACAAAAAAAGCCTTTCCTTCAGAAGACATGCAGCACTTGGACTTCTATCCCCATTGTCCGCTTCCAATTGATTTTTCTTTTTTTTTTACCTCTCTCTTTGGAGTCACAATTAGACCAAAAAGTTTCAAGGATTCCAACAGTCATTTTGTTACCTGAATCTGCTGTGTTTAATAACCAGGGCTCTGGAAGCTGTGGTGTCCTTCTTATTTGGCTGTACCCACCAGCTCCCGTGAATCTGACAGTTTCAGCCTTTTGAAATTGAAGAAAGGTTTTCATTGTGTTTGGAGCATATTTGAGTATGGAGGCAAACTTCATTGAATGCTATTGCATACCCCCAAAGGAGCACGAGAAGAATTTGTACAAAGCATTCCAGATTAATGTTGCAGTAGGCGCTTTGTACAAGACCATTTAAATCAATTTCTAGATTGGCGCATGGATTAAAGGAAGGCATTAAACCAAATGAGTTCAGAAAATACGTTGAATGTAATGAATTTCACTGTCTAATGAGTAGAAAAATGACAAACCTAGTCAAATCAGAGTGACTGCTATTGTCCACAATACTCTATAGAGGAAATTGAAGCCGTAGCTTTGTTCTGTGTCACAAATATCTCTACTTCAATCCTTTTCCCTATATGCTCATTCTGTGCTCTGCAATGAGTCACTTATATTTACGTAGTATAAATATTTCAATCATCTTACTATGATTATTTTTTAAGCCATTGCTGAAATAGAAACGAATATCACCCAGAACTGTGTATTCCTATCAGGCTCTTATAATCAGGATGATCGCTTAATTAGCATGTTTGTTTCCACTAGGGTATACCAATTAAGAGATATAACCAGACTGCTGTACATTCCTATTAATGCTTTTCTATGTTTAAAGTAAGATCACATATTTCAGCAGGTGTAGTTTTTAACAGTAATGAAAGATTTTCCAAAGGATATTGAGCTATTTTGCCATCTGTTTCTTATGCTGGTATTCTTAAATTAGTAGGAACTAAACATTAGATGGGTGGGGGTTTTTTTGATTTGTTTTGTTTTGTTTTTTTGAACTGACAGAATATTTATTTTATAGTTTTCAGAGATGCATTCAAGCTAATATTTTAATAAAATACAGCTGATGTGACTAATGATTCCTCAGAAATGTTGCTTCTGCAGATCTGACATCCCAAGTAATTTTGGTTTTGTGTGTATACAGTGCTAGGTAGTTCAACTATAAACATTTGATGAAAAACTAATATGTTGTATCCTTTGTTTCTCCCTGTTCTGAATATAAAGCTCAGAGGTTCTTCTGCCTTTTCTACTTTTAATGCTGTAAAATATGGTTGGTTCTGTTCATTATGACCTTGCTAAAAAAATAACTTTGCATTTGTGTCACATGCAAAATTTGCATTTATTTCCAAAGTATTCTGAATCAAGAAGAGTTATCTAAAATTGTTATGCTGTCTTCACTACTATTTGAACTTTTTTATCAAATTCTTACATTTCACTTTAAAGTCTGTTTTGTACTGTGAGACTTGGTTCTCTTCTAGAAGGACAAAATTTCAGAAAAGGAGGTTTTACAAATACTAAAGTGTTCTAATATATGAAGCATTCTCAATAGTGTTCATTATTGATGTAAAATGATTCTGAATTTTGCATGTACAAAAGAAGCTGTATTTTATTTGAAAATTTCTTTTAAATAAGTGGGTACATTTTCCCAGAGTAGACTTATAAAGAATTTCCTTGATTCTCAGGTATATTTATAATAATTTATCTGTTATACACCTAATTAATTAATTCATAATTATTAAGCCTAGAAAACTCACTATTAAAAGGACAATATTGCAAGTCTCAAGTGCAGTTTCTGTAATGCCTAGACGTCTCATGTGACTCCGAATTCAGGCCTGAGTCTTAAAAAATCACAGTATGTTTTATAGTCCTGTCTTTTAGCAATTGAAGTGTTACAACTGCTAGAAGGCTTTCCAAATAATTCTCTCCGATAATGACAGCTTAGTTAGTGGACAGTTCTGACCACTCTGCTATTTTTATAACGAGTATGATGCTGATTCTAAGGTAGTGGCCATTTTCACAAATTCACAACTCCATGAGTGGACATTTCAAGAAACGTGAAATAGAGAATTGTGTTAAAGAACTGAATTGGTTTCTCTTATCATAGTAACTTTAGAATGAGATTTATAAAAATGGAATTCCCTCTCTCATTCCATTTCCTAGTAGTTTTCAATGTATTTCACTCTCTTTATGAAGTACACATATGTAGTGATGGCTATACAGTCATATTTCTTTAAAGCCTGTCTTTGTAAAGCTGTTTTCACTTACTGTTTTGCCAAACTGAAAGCATTAATTTTAGACCAGGATAAGTTTTGCCTGAAAGTTGGCTTAAGTTGATTTTTTCCAGGAGAAAAAAAAAAAAGACTGTAATTTCTCAGGAGAAAATGAAGTGAATAATTTTGGTGGTGGTGGGGGTGGTGGGGTTTTGTTGGGGTTTTTGTGGGATTTTTTGGTGCAAGAATTCCCCTAAAACATTCTAGTACAGTTATAGAAGCAAAGACTTAACTCTTTGTTGGTGGAAATACTAACACCAAAGTGTACCTTCTGCATCACATGTCTGACCTCTTACCAAACAGCGAAGGATTTTCCCTCTGAAATATCCACTTCTAAATGCTCACTGGGGCCTTGACACAGTTAGGCAGGCTTATTCCATGAGGTGTCCTCTTTCATTAGGAGCTCCATTTGAGGACCGTAAAACCTGGATAAGATTTTACCTACAGATAAAGCTCCGACAGTCAATATTCTGTCTGTTTCCCAATCCCTGACTCTATGCATAAAACATTTTCAGACTCATTGAAGAAATTTGTTTCACCTTTTACATATTTAACATAAACAGATTGGTGATTTCATGGCCATAGTGATTTGAATTGGTATTCATTTCCAAATTAAGACTCCTAAATGTAGGCATCTTTTGATAAGTGTCCATACATGTGGTAAGTGATTGAACTTCATTCAGTTAAGGAATTAATGGAGATCTAGGGCTCAGCTCAGTTGCTTGTTTTGTCATCTAGTGCCAACAGAGGCAGTCCATGGTATCCCAACAAGCATCCAAATCCCACCAACAGAGAGCTATGAAACTCTCTTAAATACTGTGTCATGTCTGTCCTCCCCATATCAAATATTGTTTTCAAGTGAATGGTGCCTCTGATCTTTATGTGTGTCAGAGCATGTACAGTGATTCAGTTCGTCCTAAAATAAACATCAAGTAGCAGCCTGTTTAAGCTCAGATTTGCCTTAGTTCTTGGTTTCTACTTTTCCAAGATACATTGTCATGCAAATAATCCTATTTTAAACAACAGGCATAGAATTCTTTATAATTATGCCTCATTCAGTTGCTACTCATCATGTCAAATATAGGCCAAAAAAATGTAGCATAACAGAAACAAAATGGGAGAGAGCCAGCATATATTTTCTAGGAAGAATGGATTCAACAGCATGCAAAGTGAAAAAAAAGGAAAAAAACATAAAACACCATCCTTGCAGATGAAAAAAAAATCATTATGGGCTTATAGAGAGATAATCTTTTGCTCTGCAAATTTTCAAGAGTGGTTTTGAAATGCAATTCATAATAAAAATAAGACAGGAAGATGCTCTTTTTTTGTCTCTAAAATTCTGATGGTTTCAAGATGCATATTCTTAAGCTCTCAGATGTCATTCCTGTCACAGGCTTCAAAAAATCTCAAACCAAAACTCCACAGAAAAGACAATACTGGACCACAGAATAGTTGCTAGTGTTCAGTAATATGTAGGAAGGAAGCAGTGCTTTCAGGCATGTGGTGTGATTCTCGAGGCATCCTGCACGGAGGCAGTAGTTGGACTCGATGACCCTGATGGGTGACTTCCAACTCAGCATATTCTTTGGTTCTATGAAAATCTCTCCAAAACAAAGAAAGATTTCTATATGTTTGCTAGTAAACACTTGAATAATGATTATCTGTCTGATTGACAACAAATGCTATGCTAGGGCACGTGATGTTATTGTTTTCAAGAGTCACTTCTAGTGACTATAGTTCTGCATAAAGTCACAGTTAATGGTTCGGTATGGATTTGTAACCCAAGATTAAATATTCACAGGATGCGAGGCTGATGCATTTGTGTAATTGCCACTTCTAAGAATGGAAAAAGACTATCACAGTGTCTTCCAAACCCTGATCATGTTGTTTAAGCAATGCAATAATAAATAAAGATTCCTGAGGATGTGTAGAGCTGTTGTGCTAAACCAGCAACAATAATAAAATAATCCCCTAAATCTATGAGCAATGTTTTGAAATAAGAAAATGTCTGCTTAATTATGAGGAACGCTCAGGAGTTTTTTTGTTTTCATCTTGACTTTGCTTTTGGATACCTTAAGGTCAGTTAGGTTAGGAGTGAGAGAGAAAAAAACCAGGTACAGCTGGAGTGAGGCTGAAAAAGAGGTTATAGAAAGAAAGTGTAAGGTGTGGTGAGCTTTGCTGTGGAACACTTTGCCTGGGCACTTGCATAGGGTTCAGTCTACATTCAGGTTTAAGGATTACATTAAGAAATGGACTAGGTTTAGGACTGCGTTTGATGGAGAAAGTCAGAAAGGGCCAATAGAGTGGAGCTTCAAAGTGAGGATTTCGTGAAGCAGTTTTAAAACAATCCATAGTGCCACAGAAATGCAGTTTTGGCTGATAATTCAAATAAATTAATAAAAACATTATATTTTTACTTTCTTATTATCCTAAATCATCTATCAAATATTTATTTTCTATATTAATTCTGTTCAGAATTTACTTGTTGATTTCTTTCAATATGTTTAAAACTGCTTGTTGATTTTGTCATCATCAACTCCAGCATCTGAGTTGCAGCAGTTTACCTTCAAGATTAGTTTTATTTGGCTTTTTAGGTAACTTTGTTTTCTATTATTTCAACAAGGATTTAAAAATATTAATATCTGTCCAGATGGAACATTTAAAGCAAATTATGAGGCAGAATAGGAAAAAAGTAGATGGAACTGGACCAAGAAAGAGCTTATTAACAATTAGAAGATTCCTATTTAGAATCTATCTATGATTCCTACACCAGCTATTAAATATTTTGCCTTGTTTCTTATTTGAATTTGGCTAGCTTCAGCTTCTAGGTACTGGCTCTGGATATAATAAACCCAAATGTCTTCACTTGTTAAAGAACCTGTAGATCCCTGCTATTTTCTTCAATGGAAATACAGCTACAGTGTAATCAGCTCACATCTCCATCTTGTCTAACAAACACTTAAGCCTCCTTTGAAAAAGCTTTAAGGATTCTGCCATTCACAGCAGGGGTTTTTAGTGGCAATTTACTGAATTTTGGACAAAAGGTTAATTTTACAGCATTATTTAAAAAAGTAGGAACATAAGAATTGTGAATGGCATTCCAATATTGAACCTCCCTAAATCTTATAACAGAGAGAAAATCAATGTCTTGTTTCTGCTTTTCCTGTTAGTCTTTTTGCCACAGCATCTCACTGACAGGAGACATTAAGTTGTTTGTCCACTATGGCTCTTGTTTCCTCTCTGGAATCTTGATTTTTATTATACAACTCTGTCTTCTGTGTAAATTTCAAGCATCGCTTGCTACAAGACATTTGACTTCTTATTTGACTCTGTTGAATCTGACTGTGTGCTAGTAGTTCCATTTTACTTAGAAATCATGCATCAATCTCACTTCTGTATCTTCATTTTTTATTACTAGTTGCTCCAATCTGCTCAACATCCATCAGTTTTGTCCATTTATTTCTGAACTATTGCTAAGTATGCTGCATAAAAGTTGAATGTTGAATAATCACTGGAAACACATACTCACTGCTCACTGCCCACTGACACGTAATCTCTTGAGATCCAGCTGCTGGTTCTATTTCTTGTGTGATCTTTTGATATTGTGTAGTGTTACTCAGAGTTCTAGGTCAAACTGTGGCTTATGCCTATCATGGTCTGGGTGTATGGTGTCTACATTTTTACCTTTTCTAGCCAAATTTGTTATCTCTTCAAACATTAGAATCAGGTTTATTTGACTAGGTCTAAGTTATGTAAAATTATTTCGGCTGGTACTAATTGTGTTCCTATCACTAAATTTCTTAACAGTGAATTTTATACCAGAATTTTCATTGTTGCTTAGGACTGATATAAGGTTTACCAGCTACTGACTATGGCAGATTAACAATTCTTCAGACTGTTGGAATTTTCTTATTTGGAGGTTTATTAAAAGGAACATCAGAGGAGTAAATGTTTCCTCAGACAGATTTTGAGGACTCTCAAATATTGTCTTAATTGAACATATTTATTCATGGTAGATGGTGCTTCAAGTTTAGCAGCATGCAGTGCTGTGATTTTCCACTACTTTTATATCCTAAAATGTAAAATATGCTCTTAATTTTTTTCTGAGAAATGACATCACTACCTCACAGAGAAACAAGATACAGGCATCAGGTCCTCTCAGCAGGAACCAGGCTCTGTTGCTGCCACAAAGATGAGAATTTAACTTGGACTTGTGTAAGACAGCAGTTTTAAGTTACTCTGGAAGAATCTCTGGAAACAACAGAGAGTCTCAGTTTTTCAACAGTATCTTGTTTCAGTATTGCCACTTTGGAACCAGACTTACTCCCTTTCGCCACTTGGCTGTTTGTGAATTGATAACAGCTAGTGCCTGACATTTTTCTCAGTCACTACAGAACTAGTTTACACTTCATTTTTCACATTTCATTTTCTTGTGTAGCTTGGACAAGTGTACTCTCTGCTGGATTAAGAGCTGGCTGGAGGGCCGGGCCCAGAGAGTGCTGGTGAACGGGGCTGCATCCAGCTGGCGGCCGGTCACCAGTGGTGTCCCCCAGGGGTCAGTGTTGGGTCCAGTCCTGTTCAACACCTTTATTGATGATTTAGATGAGGGGATTGAGACCATCATCAGCAAATTTGCTGATGACACCAAGTTGGGAGGGAGAGTTCACCTGCTGGAGGGCAGGAGGGCTCTGTAGAGGGATCTGGATAGATTGGAGAGATGGGCTGATTCCAATGGGATGAAATTCAACAAGGCCAAGTGCCGGGTCCTGCACTTTGGCCACAACAACCCCATGTAACACAACAACCCCATGCAACACTACGGGCTGGGGACAGAGTGGCTGGAGAGCAGCCAGGCAGAAAGGGACCTGGGGGTACTAATTGACAGGAAGCTCAACATGAGCCAGCAGTG
>VWZG01001921.1:235027-245178 GCA_013396735.1 Grallaria varia
TGGCACTGGGTGCCATGATCTAGTAAATTGACTGGAGTTGGACCAAGGGTTGGACTTGATGATCTCGGAGGTCTCTTCCAACCCAATCAATTCTGTGATTCTATGATTCTATACAAAGCACGGTTATCTAATGAATATATTATATTTTTTATTTTCTGAATAACTATTAGTAATGATTTTGTCATATCTAGTTTGCAATGAATATTGCTCTTAGGTGGTTCTCTCAGCAAAAAAATTATTCTTGTATCCTTATATTTTCTTAGTATTTTTCAAAATTTCATCTATTCGAATCATTATTGACCTGGCTATTTTCTGTTCTCATCTATGTTTCTCATATATGAGAAATCTATGTATAGATACAAATCATATTTATGTAAACATAATATCTTGGATATTCAAAATAAAAACAAATATAATTATATATACCTTTTTTGCTTCTATTTCTGTCTCCTGTCTTGCCCTGTTTCACTAATGAACTTGGACAAAATGTTGTTCTTCATGATTATGAAACCATAAATTTTGCATACTAACTAATTCTTTTCAAAAACTCCCCATTTCATGCATATTTCTCTCACAATCTATCTTCTTCTAATTCCTTACAGACAATTCCTACCATACTTTCCATAGTCTTTAAAAAATCTATTTACAGTGCCTTTCAGAAGGTCTTGAATGCTGGAAGTTGATTATATCAAAACACTAGTACTCCTAATAGTATAAACCATTAGATTTTTCTCTGGGGTACAGTTCCCAAGGTCACCTAAAGGTGTTATTTCTGATGAAAACCCCCCAAAGACATATTTGCTGTTACAGGGAAGCAAAGATGTTTTCCTGATTTTGTAAGTTTATGTGCAAAATAATAAATAAATAAACAGTTGTTTTGGCCTGAGAACCTGAGACACCAAAAAGTTGATTTCAACTTTATGACATGACGCAGACCCTGAAGAACAATTTGCACTCTGGATTCTCTGTTACACAGTGCATAAAATATCTAAGTGCAGAGCTCAACAACTCCCAGTTTTGTGAAAAATCTAAATGCCTGAATATTTTTTCAAGTGTGAGTAAATTTGAGGAGAAGAAAATAAGGAAAATGTTTAAAAAAGGATAAGATGAATTTATTAATAAAATTTATGGGTTTGGAAAATGAAACAATTATACCCTTTTGTCAATGTATTATCAACTGAGAAAAAAAAAAAAAGGAGAAAAATTTGGCATAGAGAGACCTCTAAGGTGCATTTCAGAGGGTGACCTGAGGTACAGATTCTAAAGATGGAAAATGGATTTAGTTTTTGAGAGGTATAATACATGTGCTGTTGAATAATTGGTTTACATTTTGTTTAAATAATAAAGAAATCTCCTTTACATGTATTTGTGAAGATATGTTTAAAATAGACTATATAACCTTGATGGGTATTTAGGAAAATGTAAACAAGTGGTTACATTCAGATCATTTTCTGTACTAAATTGATAGATCAGTAGATTAAGCTTCAATTACAGTCACAGAATTGTAATTTTAATTGGAAAATTGCATAGGCAGTGTTCACTATGACCAGAAAAAAATTAGACTAATGAAAGCAGAAACTAAGTAATTTCTGTGATTATGCACATGTATTAATTAAATAAAGCATCTTTTTAATATAGCTGTTAAAATGCCTTTAGGGGGCTGCATTAGAAAGAATACCTTTAAGTGGTCTGGGGAAATATAACCCCGAGGCAGGAAGCTAACATGCCCATATTCTGGGTTGTATCTATTATTTAACATGGGAATTTTAGGACTATCAACTAGTGTGCATAATTGCTCAAGTTAGATGCTTTACAAATTTAGGAGAGCAGAGCCTTAATACCTTATAGAAATAATGAATATTTGAAGAATAAAGAATGGTTCAGACTTTCCAAAAATGTCTAACAATTTTGTAAACCAACTCCCATAAAAATTGATGCCCCTAGGCATCTTTGTAGAATATCCACCATAGTAATGAAATCTTTAGATTTCACTGAACTTTTAGAGCAATTGACCAGCATTCAAACAAGCAAGATCCCCTCTTATGGCCTTACAGGTAATCAAGTAACATACAGGTTTAGCATAGCCCACTTGTAATTTATAATATCAACTACATCAGGACTGTTTGCAGTTTTTAAGAAATCACTTTTGTAATTTTAGCATCTACAATAAAAAATTGAAGCTTGGGAAACTGTAAATATTGGCAACTTGGTCTCACTTTATAAAAGACAGAAGTGATTCTGGTGAACTCATTAGACATAATCCTTCAGTGGAAATAACTGTGTCTTTGGTGAAACAATTATACATATGCATTCCAAATTGTGTAATACTAATCTAACTCAAATCTTACTGCAGAGGAGTCTGGAAGGATAGATGAAAATAAGATGACATTTAGAGACGTATGGTATTTCCATTTGGAAGCCTTTATGTTTGGGAATATTTTGATTTAAGAAAAAATCTGAAATACAAACAGAAAATGAATTAAAGATGGCAAACACATCTTAAAATTAGGACTCCAGATAAGAATTTCTATCTGCCAAGCAGAGAAGTCCTAAGGAACCCTGAACTGTACCTCCCTGTTGATATCATGTTTGCATCGTATGTTATAATTTGAGCCACCTAATCAACTCCTTTCTTGCTCCTTTTGCTCAGATTTGGGCTGTATCCATCTCACCTAACAGAAAGTAAAATAAGATTGTGATCCACAGAGCACCTAGTTACTCTTTGTACATTTTTGTCGCTTCAATCAATAGGTGTTACAGATCTGCATGTAAAGAATGCCAGGAACGTCGTAGAGGCAGTAAGCTAGTGAAAATTGTAACAGGAAAGGTGTTTTATACTGTAAAGTTCTTGGGAAGGAGATTCCACTTTAGTTTACAAACACTGCTCGATGGATGTTCAGGAGATATGGAGTGGTAAAAAGCATGTTTTCTATATTAAATATGTGAGGAATGCATCCCTTGTGTTTTAAAGTAAGAAGGCTTCTGCTTTTGTGTCTGTGAAAGTAGCTTCCTTCTGCATGCTTGTCATTCTGGTTCTGTTTACTTATCATTTATGACAACAACCATAATGGACCTTGGAACCTTATAATTTCCTTTTTTTATCATTCTTTTTGCTGTATCCTGAAGTTCATGAAGCTCCTCTTGCAGGTACAGTATTTGTACTTTTTCATTTTCTCATCTTCTCCTCTGCCTAATAATTGTACCTCTGTTCCCTTCAATGTGCTAGAATTGCTATGAGTAGGACTTTGTCATAGGAATTCTTCCCCTACTTATTGTGTAAACATGAAACAAACAATTCTTGGAAAAGAAAGTATGATTTATGGTTTAGACAGTTAGAACTGCCTAGAAGAAATGAATTTATCCTCATCTCCATGACAATGTCCTAACATTGTGCTAGATAAGTCACCTAGAATTTGATTTTCAAATGCTTGTTTTATTTTTAGTGTTCAAAAAGATTTCATATCTGTTTCCCAGTAATACTATGTTCCTATCTCTGTTATTTAATTGCACACAAGTTGTGTTTTGGATAAATAACCCTGTGATGCTATAAGTTTTGAAACAAATCAGTGTGTCTTCAGTTGGGCATTCAAAATGACAGCAATCTTTTGGAAAAAAAGCATACATGAATCTTACCTCATTGTCTATTAAATGGGAATAATTACATTTTATGCCACAAAAATAGCAAGAAGATTAATAAATTATTCCATTGATACATTCAAATACTATAGCAGTGTCATGGAAAAACTCATGAGGATATTAATAATTCTGTATTCAGAGGCTCAATAAAATGGTATGCAGTAAACAAAGCATAGTGCTGAACCCTGAACAAAGAGAGTGAAATGAAAGCCTGGTCTGTTTCTCATATGCTGCACATAAGCTTTCCCAAGCAATGACAAATCTGGGAGATGATCAGAAACAGTACATCATTTAATGAACTAATTATCTATACCCTAAATAAACTATTATCAACATTAATTCTAGAATTTCCTAACTTTAGAGCTCTTGGCTTTTAATGCCAGTACTCTCCAATATATTTTTGGATGTATTCTATCAAAGGTAATCTTGAATGCTTCAGTCAGTATGGTCCTATTGTATGAGGTTGTACAAAAACAGACAGTGACTGCTCTTAAGTAGCTTTCTGTATAAACAGGTGCAGTTTTTTGGGAGTGCTTCACTTTTGGTTTGGTCTTTTGGGATTTTTGAAAAAATAAAAACAATGGGGCTTTTTGTCTTACTAAGGCTTTCAAAGAGGCATGGAGATGAGGGCAGTCAAGTGTCTCCACCAAAACAGTTATCTAAGGAATTGGCTTATGGTGGAGTTCACAGCCAGAGGCCAGGGCATTACAGCCACCCTGCTTTAATTGTGTTGCTGAAAGGGAAATGAGCCTCCTCTAAATCCTAGATAGAGAGGGCAGGCTCCTGACAGTGAAAGAGAAGGTGATGGTGTAGGAAAGACTATGATGGTGTAGAAAAGACTGTGATGATGTAGAAAAGACTGATTTTCTGAGCTATAAACGATTGAATCACACATTTTACTGCAGACAGTTGAATGCTGCTGGATAAAATATTTTCTGTAGGATTTGGAGATCTCCACCTTGCCTTTATAGACATCAGTTAGCCCAGTATTTTGTGCATACAAACTGAGCAGTCTTATTCTTGCTGATTGATTTTCAAATTGATATTGACTTTCCAATTCACATTCCCCTCACTGAGTACCTTCCATTCATCCATCTATTGTATTTCTAGCATGCTCATCACTGTAGCCTGTCAAGGCCTTACATAAATCATCTGAGGCATAATCATATGTCAGATATCTATGCAAATGATTATTCTGTTTGCCAGTCCCTGTAATCTAGTAACTTTCAAAAACACAAGAACTGTAATCCCTTCCTTTCTCTTGGCACTTTGCTATACAATGTATTCATCTTTATATGTTTGTTTATTTTAACATTACTGGGTTTTTTGCTGATAGTAAAAATCATACCTCAGCTGAAAAAGAGCTGATGGGCAGTACAACAGTCCACATAAAATCCAAAGAAAGGAATATCATTCCTGTGTAAACATCATGTGTTACAATACTGTACTGCAGAGAAATATACAAGCAGTGCATCTTGACTGAATTTATGTAATTCAGCTTAACATATATTTTCAGAAAAAAAAAACACAAACCAAAAAAAAAAATCAAGAAAACCCCAAAAATGCACAGAACAACCCACCACTTCTATTTCAGATTTTTTAGTTTCTAATATTTTTTTCTGTAGGATTGAATTAAACTTTCAATAAAAATAGTGCCATGTTATTACAGTATTTGTGGTAAATTGTTACAAAATCAATTTCAAGTAGAAAACACTAAGGACACATGAAAAACCTCTATGATTTACTTGAATAATGGTGTATCTTTTACATTAAAATGGAAAAAAAGAATGGAATTCAGTATTTTGTGATGTGAAAGAATTTTCCTGAGCATTTTTCTGTTTATGTACTAAAAAGAATAAATAAATAAAAACAGAGTCATTTGGGGTAAAAAAAAGAAAAAAAGAGAGAGAGCTATTTAAGGAAAACATTTCCTTTGTTCTCAGCTTGATAGATAACCATGAATATTTGGGTTTTTTCTGTTCCTTTTAACAGATAAGTGTTATCTTTTAATACAGATATTTCTCCTACATTGTCATTCCTTTCTTTTAGAGACAAAACAAGTGTGTCACAATGTTTCATTTTGCCCATTTTTGGCAGAATTGCAACAGCAAATTTTTTCAGTTTGAAATTTCAATTAGTACATATTTTACATTATTTTCCTGAGCCAGTAAATACTCATGAGTATTTTCTAGTACAATAAAATTCAAGAAACATTGCAGAAAACCCAGTGCACCTTTTACAAATAGGGACAAAGACCCACATGTGTGAAAAAATGTGTGTGTGCTTTTACATTACCATTCGAAATTCTGTTGTGCTCTCTTATCCTTACAAAAGGAGCACCTGAAAACTACAGTATGCTAGATCAGTGATAGTTGTATTAGTCAACAAAAAATGTGATTGTATTTACTCATTAATAATCACATAAGTTTGAAGGGAAAAAAAAGTAGTAGTAGGACAGAAGGGAGAAGGACAGAAAACACAACATACCTAATTAACTATTTTAATTGCTAGATTTCGTAACAAGAAATAACTAAAATATCTTCAAAAGTCCTTCAACTGATTCTTTGGTCAGAACATGAAATCCCAAAAATCCCTTCATTTTTTAGCTGTTCATCAAGTTTGTAACAAAAAAATGATGATTTTTTTGCCATCAAAGAAACATTCTGCAACCCAATAGCAAAGCACTTCAAACACTGCTCAACATTCTATTTTCCACCACAGATAAAAATACCTCATTTGATATATATTTTTTTCAATTAAACTTAGTTTAATTTTTATGTTTTATACATAACAGGCCTTCTCTTAAGAGAATGCCTGAAGGATGCTTGTTGTATGGGTCCTAGAGACACAGTAAAAAGACATTGTCTAATTATCAACTGTTATAGCAACAATCTACAGGAATCAATGAGAAGGGAAACCTGCCCTGTGTTTTTTACCTTTTCATTTATGTAGTAGAACCAACCCTGACTTGGCTTTTCAACCAGAAGTGAAAAAATTCCTTCTTTTCCTACATTTCTGACAAGTTTTAACGCAGAAAACTGGGTTAAACTCATAAAGGTTGGTCCAGGAACTGAAGGGATGAAAGTCTCAGACATTTCTTCTTAGGGCTGTGTCACCCAGGAGAGCCCGTTTGCCTCCGGCTCAGCTGCATGGTCTTTCCATTCCTGATTCTAAGTGTTTAACTTCTCTTGTACATTTTAAAGAAGGTTTATAAGTCTTCACAAGGGTCTGGGTCTTAACTCAAGTTGGATACTTTCATCCTCAAGTAGACCTCATTTGTACTGACTAGCTATATGAACCAGTGATGGTTATAGTTCATATGTTCTTAAGGCAGTTTAAGTTTATTTGCAACTTCTAATGAAAGCGTTCTTTCAACTACAAACAGTTCTACCTGACAACTCAATGGGACTTCTCTGAGGGTGCACTTAAGGCTCTGCAAGATCAGAACTCACATCTTCAGGAAATTAGTGAAATTCTTATCCTGATGACACAGGACATTTTTGGGATAATTTTTTGTTAGTTGCAAGTTCAAGTATTTTTATTTCTGTCTTGGTACACTTTTAGTATTTGTCACTGTCCTTCCAGATGCAGGACACGGCTTCAATGATTTTGCTGAATGTGCTAGGTAGGTGCATTTTTGATATGTGGTATTCTTGAGTATAGTGAATTTATCTATATTCGGTATGCATTGCCGACATGCAACATCACAGATACTGACAAATGATTGATTTGATTTGACAGAGGAAAATGAAGTATGCTTGACATAAAGCATCTATACTGCACTGTCAATATTTTCCTGTGTAGTTGGGAAAATAATTTATTTATCTATTTGCAACCTTATTCATTTATTTCTTGTTTACAATTATAAGTAAACTTCAACTATTTCTCTCTACTTTGCTTCACCTTGCTCTGCTCCTACCTTTGCTGTCCTGCCATGCTTTTCACTGCCTTTTTTGAAATGTACGTTCAAGAACACTCCGAGTTTACTAACCCCACCCAAAATTTATTCTCTAATAGAGTGAGAAATTGAAAATACTTTTTTAACTCTCAAATATTCAAGATTTCATGAATAATAAAAAAGTCTATCTAAAAGAAATATTCACAATATTTATGTGAATCTGACTGAAAGGAGCAAAAATGTTTGTATTGTACTCATGAATGAACAGATAGGTTCAGCAGGCTGTTAGATACCTATACAGGTCCAACACACAAATGTGATAGGTACATTTTAAGGTAGAACTCATTTAATAGATAAACATTAACTTTGTATCAGATGCTGCCTGATACTACACCCATTGAAACAAACTCTTCAAGGCAATACATTTGTCAGGAGGTTACATGCAATATTAATAGGCAACGAGGGTGAGTGGACTAGAAACTTAAAGTACATTGCATTTCTCTGAAAATCCCAAGCTTATTGCAGCGGCAGTACCTCACACCTTGTTTTATTGGCAAGTTCTATTGCAGAGCGTAATTAAATCAATGGGTAAATGGGCATGACACAATGTTCTGGTAAATTTCAAACAGTTGACTACAAGCTGTTTTCAGAAAAAGAGAAAAATCAACCTTACCTAAGGACACAACTCTCACAGCCTCAAAAGCTATCACCAAGGTTATCTTGGGAATGGGTGGCTGCATCTGTAATGGTTTAGTAACTTCAAAAAAGACCCTAAGGTTTAGATTTCTGTTTGCAAATGTTTAAAACAAGGACATTCCAATTTTTGCATCGAATTAAATAAGCTTTTCTCCCTCCCCCTTTTTTTGTTTTCCCCTTAGGGAAGGGAAGTTCAATTATAAGGTCTTTCTTTCTCTTCCTTTTACTTTATTTTTTTTTTTTTTTTTAAATGCATTTAATCTTTCACGAGACATTGCTTGGGCATGATACAAGAAGATTTAGATGCAGAACTGCCACTAACTAGTGGGAATTGCCAATTAAATATAAGACATAATATTGAGAATCTAAGTATATAAACACAGATTCAAGTGTTTCCATATGGTGGAAAAACCTCCCTAAACCTGAGCGATATTTAAATTTGCACAATATAGCATTAGGAAAATACAGGTAGAACTTAGTTGCTTTATATAGAACATCATTATCCCTGGCAGAATGACTTCTGTTCTCTTGGGACCAGAGTTTAAGATCAAGTCTGAGCATTCAGCTTTTCTAGGTAAACGGAACTCATGTATAATTGATGTTGATAGTGTTAAATGAAGCCCTCATTGTCTTTTTTTTTAATACCTGACTGCAAACAATGAGAAAATCAAGCAACCAACTCCCCTAGACTACTTAATTGCTTCAAAGGAGTATGTAAATGGAAAAGCAAAGGGACTTCCAGTAGCATTAACAAATCTTATATATATAGTCACCAACTGGAAATATTAATTTGACAAAATGGAAACTTTTTCCCTGGAAAAGCAAAAGTTCCTGTATATTTGTCCAGAGAATTAGTTGCAAGAAATTCAACACCAAGTCTGATAGGCTCTTGCCATAGCAATACTACTGATGTGTGCAGTTGACTTGGACATCTGTGAAAAGCACAAAACACCTAAATTCTTCTTTGCTGGACAAATACTCCAGGACATCAGCTAAAATAGTTGATAGTCCTAAAAAAAGGTCAGTTTGAAATAATTTCTATTATTAAATTTTTTTTTTTAAATTGTCAAAAAGTTCACTTTGACAGTTTTAAAGAGGAAATGTGATTTTCCATCTTTTGAAAGAGTTTTAGCTTAGAAACTGTGGTATTACCATTGATAATAAGCAGTATGGGATAATATATTTCAGAATTATTTCGATTTTGACAAAAAAACCTTTTTAGTTTCTATTAAAATTCATTTAGAAAATGTTACAATATCCTTCTCTTTTCAATACATGGAAATTGTTTCCTTGTAATTCTATATCCAGTGACAGGAACTGAATCTAAACTAAAAATATTCTCCAAAAGGTTACATTGCCTTCAGATCAGTGAAATATTTCCAGTCCTTGTCAATGCTAACACCATAAATATACATTATCAGCTGCAAATTGACTAAAGCATTATTCAACATGAAACTGCACTAAGTGCAAAAGGATTATTAGAATGAAGTTTTTTGGACATATCACAGCATGAAATTAAACCTGAGGAAGCCCTTTCAGGTTTACACGTAAAAAGAACTATTAAATAGAAAATCAGTAAGAAAACTTCTTCTTACAGTCATTTCTGCTTGAATATTAAAATAAGAAAATATTCTTGGGCATCTCTATATACCTCAAACACAATGTGTACTACTGTGGCAAGTAAATCTTTGCTCTTTTTGTACTGCAGAGAATTCCTGTTAATTACACATAGTTCAGGTGTTAATTGAAGTACTTTACTGCTTCAGTTGTACTATAAAGAGTCTCTGACTACATCGATTTGAATGCCCTGACTACTTAACTGTAAGTATTGAAGCCTTCAATGAAAACTAAAAGTCCAGAGGTAAGACTAGAGAAAAATAGTAAAGAAAAAGAAAAATGAAAGGTGGAAAAATGACAGATG
>VWZG01001921.1:245226-281353 GCA_013396735.1 Grallaria varia
AAAGGAGGGGGGGGGGGGGGGGGGTAAGCCCTGATCTCGCTAGTTATTGAAAACTTTGGAATATATCAATCAGTAGGAAGTTAAACTACAAACTCCAACGATCATAAAGTATCGAAGCAGTAAAGTTGCCACCCAAGACACCTCAACAGAATTATTTTGTTCTCAGCTGTCATAAATATTATTTTCAATTAGACTAAAAGGAATAGCTGGAATAAATGGACAATGTTTCAAGAAAATATCTTCAAATTGCCTCTTCTTTCCAGTTATACCAATAGATATAAAAAAATAAAAAAAATTACCTTGATGCTTTGCCTTGACTCCATTCTTAGACTACCACCACTACAAACACACTACTATTGCTGAAGGATATAGAAATGTGAGCTGAGTCTCCCCATAATTCCAGTGGTACCACTTATAAATATAATATGAAGCACAAGATATTAAAAATGCAACTATATCAAAAGTTCAGAAAATCAGTTTTATTTAAATGTAAATTAACAAACTCTCCTTTCCTTTAATCTAACAAAATTGCATAGTCCACTGATTTTAATTAAGATGGGAAAACTGTTTTGATAAAATAAGAAATGACCCCAACATGTGCCCAAAACTTAAAATGAAACGACATTTGAAGTGGATAGAAGGGAAAAATTGCACTTAACTTTTCCTCTGTGCTATTTTAATACTTTTTCTTTCCTTTTCAGTTTCTCTCTTTTTTTTTTTTTTTTTATCTTTTGGTATTTATGAAAGTCTAAACTCTTCTAAATTTCCTTTTATGAGTACGAGTATCAACAGTATAAGTATGCAAAACCATAGGGACATTAATTGTAGATAAAGAATGGTTTTTGACTGTTTTGAATGAACATTTCATTCAAAATTATACTTAACGCATTTAAAAAAAAAAAACCAAAACCCCAAAGGCACATCTCATTGTCACCCAGCCACTTGTGTTTAAAAGCTCTAAATAATCAAGAGGGTGAAAAGCTACACATAGTAGTTGATAAGCAACCCCAAACTACTCAGAATATAAGCAAAATTGTGTCATCCTAGTTTTCACAGGAATAGCTGAATACAGCCAGGGCTTCAGCAGTCAGATTTCTTGATTACCAAGTTCTTAAAGGGTAATCTAGACCCTGAGTGTCTTTGCTGCTATTGTTCCTCAGACTTTTCAAATTACCTGTGGAAGTTTTGCTTTAAGTTTTAATGGACTGTGATTTTTTTCACTTGGAAAAACAGCCCATGGCAGAAAATAGTGAATTAAAATGCTCTTGAGAATAATGGTAACAGACATGATGGCATTCTGCCTATGCATGTGGAGACAGATAAGAATACAAACTTCTTCCTTTCCTTTGTATACATTACATGTTAGTACATGTGTATTTTGCATTTGAAGAATTAAAAAAAATTTTAAGAAATATTTGGAAAACCACACTATTTCCTCAACAAGTCCATCAGAAGAAAGAGACCTAGATGTTGAAGACAGACACACTTGCATAATGTTCTCTGCGTATCACAAGAAGGAGAAACGTAGATCTTACTTTCCTAATATATTTATGAGTAGTGAAATTGTAGGGATGAATTAAAGTACAAAGGTCCTACTGAAAATATACTCACTTCTACATCTTGTACTTGAAAGTATTGTGGTATGTACTACGTGGAAATTGATTTAATGATCCATTTTCATAAGATCCAATGGAAGTATCAGATAACTACCTACTTTAGCAAACTACTACAGTATCTAAGATTACTCTAGTGGTAGTTGCATTATAATGCAACTATTGTTGTATATAAATCTATCAAAATACTAATTGCTTCATTAACCTATTGCTATCACTAGTTGTCTCTACCAATTCAATATTGCCATCTCAATTTGAGTCTTTCTTAGAATTAGGGAGTGTTGACCTGCTGGAGGGCAGGAGGGCTCTGCAGAGGGATCTGGATAGATTGGAGAGATGGGCTGATTCCAATGGGATGAAGTTCAATAAGGCCAAGTGCCGGGTCCTGCACTTTGGCCACAACAGCTCCATGCAGCACTACGGGCTGGGGACAGAGTGGCTGGAGAGCAGCCAGACAGAAAGGGACCTGGGGGTACTAATTGATAGGAAGCTCAACATGAGCCAACAGTGTGCCCAGGTGGCCAAGAAGACCAATGGTGTCCTGGCCTGTATCAAAAATAGTGGCCAGCAGGACCAGGGCAGTGATCCTTCCCCTGTACTCTGCATTGGTGAGGCCACACCTGGAGTATTGTGTTCAGTTCTGGGCCCCTCAGTTCAAGAAAGATATTGAGGTGCTGGAGCGGGTCCAGAGAAGAGCAACAAGGCTGGTGAAGGGACTAGAACACAAGTCCTATGGGGAGAGGCTGAGGGAGCTGGAGTTGTTTAGTCTGGAGAAGAGGAGGCTTAGAGGTGACCTCATCACTCTGTATAACTACCTGAGGGGAGATTATAGCCAGGAGGGGGTTGGCCTTTTCTCCCAGGTAGTCAGCAATAGGACAAGGGGGCATGGGCTTGTGGTGGGTTCACCTTGGCTGAATGCCAGGTGCCCACCCAGCTGCTCTATCACCCCCCTTCCCAGCTGGACAGGGGAGAGAATAAGGGTGGAAACAAAAGAACCAACACAAATTGTGGGTTGCGATAAAGCAGTTACTATTTATACAAATAGCAAAAGGAGAAGCAGGGTGCGCGTGCGCAAAGCAGAAGCAGCAATTAATCTCTACTTCCCATGTGCAGCGATGGTGGGCCACGTCACTGAGAAGCAGGGCACCTACGCATGTTGGATGTTAGCAGGCAGCCATTGGAGACAATGAGTGCCTCTCCTTCCTGCTTCTTGCCCCAGCTTTTATACCTGGGTTGACGTCATATGGTATGGAATATCCCTTTGGTCAGTGTGGGTCAGCTGGCCTATTTGTGTCCCCTCCCAGGATCTTGTCCTTGACTGAACAGTGAGTGCTGCGCTCAGTGATAGCCAAAATATGGGTGTGTTATCGACACCAATGCAGAGCACAGCATTGTGAGGGCTCCTACGGGGAAACAAATTCTGGCTCAGCCAGACCCACCACGGGTTTAAGCTCTGCCGGGGGAAATTTGAGTTGGATATTAGAAAAAAATTCTTTACCGAGAGAGTAATCAGGCATTGGAATGGCCTGCCCAGAGAGGTGGTAGTTTCACCGTCCCTGGAGGTTTTTAAACTGAGATTGGACGTGGCACTGAGTGCCATGATCTAGTAAACAGACTGGAGCTGGACCAAGGGCTGGACTTGATGATCTCGCAGGTCTTTTCCAACCCAATCAATTCTGTGATTCTATGATTCTATGATATAATATGAATTATAATACCCTTAACACCCTTCAAACAAATTGAACAAGGTGTATTTAATTCCTATACATTCTGAAAGACACTAGGGTTCTGGTTTTTAGAAATCTGTTTTCTTTGTATTGAACTTTGTCCTTTCGGGTTCTCTCTACAGGTATTTTCTTGGGGAAATCTTCTGCAGAATAAGAATACAGTACAGTCTTCTACAGTGTCTGCAGTCTCTCCAGGACTCAGTGATGTGTATCCAAATCTCTCTAACACTCATTCTGTACAGTCACTGATGTATTTGAAGTTCTGTACAGCAGCTGCTGACACATAACCAGTTATTTCACAATGAAACCTATAATAACTGTTTCTTTCCCAGTGAAATTTTGTCAAAACTGGCACCTAGATACTGTGATTGCTGTGATACAAACAGCTGACAGAGGGAAAACTAGCCTGAGCACTACATTCATTTGTCTGTAGAAGTACATGTGCAAAAGCATGAATGTTTAAAAGTCATGGTAGTTTCTCACATATTACAATTTTTCTTTTTAAATCCTGAGCAGTGTTGCATTTACATCATTTCACAGTTCTGTCTTTGCTGGTCTGATACCAAGTGACTTATCTCTAAAAAGCAGTGTGACTAGATTACAACTATATGCTTTAACCTCATTAAGAAAACGTAATGTAAACACAAATGTTGGCTGAAAATATATGCAACATTTAGTCAAGTAACTGAATTGATGAGTTATTGTAACTTTTCTCTAATGTATTATGCTTAGTATTTTGTCATCCTGAAATAGCTGTATAGTTTGGGCACATGCATCTTCTCACCAGAAGCATAACCTGTGGCTACGTATTTTGAATAGATAGATCTGTTCCAGAAGGTAAGTCCAGACAGTGTATTTTAAGCAAATAGGAACATACTGTGCCTGGACCACTAAATAGATACTCTTTTTGACAACATTATCTTTGCTTCAAATGCAGGCTTATATATGTACTCCTTGGTGAGAATGCAACCAAAACCATGATCCCAATGAAGAAACATCTAAAACTGGGAAGCAAAAACTACAGTGGAAACTTTTAAACTGGAAACATAACCATAATATTTTGAAGAGCTCAAGAGCTCTGTTACCAGGTAGTGGGAACAGGTTAAATGATGATACCTGAGTGATTTCCAAACTGGTTTCCAAACTGATCTTTGCAGGCACAGTCATGTGATTTGCAACTGGGCAACAAAATGTTATTGCCTTCCAGTGTTTTCAAACTAGGAGTCCTATGAATAAGAAATGTTCTGTTTCATAGGAAGCACTGAGGGTTGAAAAACATAAGCTATACAAAACATTTGGGAACACAGCTACTTATGCTGCATGAATGTTTCCTTTATGCATATGTTCTCCACCGCTTACCCAATTCTTGCAGTGCTGGCCAACTTCAGAAGGACTAAACACTACTGAAGTCTTAACATGTAGTTCTTCCTCTTGTCTGCACAGTCTACAGGGGTGTTTACAGGCTTTTAATCCCATTTCTCTAGGCTCAATCATTTACATTCCTTGAGGATTTTTCAGTCTATTAAGTATGACCTTTGCATGTTCTGCTGAGTTTTATCATACAGTTAATGTATGAAGTGTCCTCAGGGACAAAGTGCATAGGAGCAGCCCATGTTCTACCCAAAATAATGTTATTTTCTCCTAGCATGTCGCTTTAACTGGGATGATATTAAACTGTACCTCAATGACTAAAGGCACTACGACTGTTTCAAGAAGCTGTTCAATGACACAGGACTTAACACCAAATCTGAGGCTTTTTCCTCCTCAAACACAGCATTTTCCTCTCAGTAGTTATTAAGAAGAACATTATCATGATTTTACAATGGATAATCTTGCTTGTTCTAATATCAGTAATAAGCAATTGCAAATAATAAGACTAATTATAACAGTGAATATATCAGTCTTAATGTATGTTAAATACCAGGTTATATCTGTAGTATTTGAGTAACTGGAAGAAGGCTTTTGGCATGGCACCAGAGCTAATAGTAAAAGATGCAGAAAGAAGCACTGAAGCTCATAGTGAAACGTTGTTTATACCTTACTGCTTGTTTGGCTTGTATGGTTTTTGGAAATGTGTGTTAAGAAAAAGGTATCAACAAACTATTTGTGTATAAGAACTGTGTTGACTTATTAAGCCCACTTTTGTGGATGATAAATTTCCATTAAATGAAAATATAAGTCACCCATGACTGTTTCTGACTCTAAAATCAACAACTGTCTTTGGAAATTTTCCATATACTAGGGCAATCTTTCCTTTCAGTATCAGACATCCAAGACCCTACTAAAATTCAGTAGTTTCCCTAATTTGCAAGACAGAAGTTAAAAAGCAATCAGGCAACATTTTCTCCTGAACAAGAATAAAAAAATAATTGTTTCTATCTTCTGCTTCTAGTGTAATCTATCAGATTAATAAAATTGTCCTTTACTTAAGTGGCCCTGGACAATGTCTGTGATATGCAGCCTGTAGGCTAAGCAGGAGAACATCTGTCTCATGGGAAAGCTGGGCAGGATACTTACTGCAAGGTGCAAGTTGTACTCCGTGTACCTTCAGCTGGGTGCATTGTGCTAGCAGCAAACTCCTGGGAGCTGAAATAGTGCATGAGTCAACTGTCATAATCTTTTTTCTCTTTTTTTTCTCTTGTTGTCTCCTATTATGTTTCGATGCATTATAAGCATTCTGTAGGCTCTTGGCTCTGTCCAACAACAGCGGCTGCATGGCTCACAGATGGCTCACAGGAACTTTAGTCCCCTGTGTCTGTCATATCTTGCAGGCACCGAGAGTTTTGTCTGTGACTAAGCACATCTAAAAGTAGTTTTCTTTATATGAGGTGTTGTCAAGGATATTAATTTCTGAGACACTGCAGAATGTTTTCCCATCTCAATTTGGAATAGCTAGGAGAGTAACTCCTTCTCATTTCCAATGATCATACTTTGCAAAAGGAGAAATGCTGACTCTGTAGGTGGTTGGACTGGCAACAGTTGTCCAACAAGCACAGTTCAGCACCGGATTTTTTAGTGCCAGGTCTGTAACTAAAACAGTTGATGCCAGAGAAATGTATTGACTAGGTCAGGGCATACTTTTCCTTCACACAAAAAGAACTACATAAGCATTTTTTTCAGTATGCAGAAAGTAATTCCTGATTTTAATGGCTGCCCATGTCTACAATATGCTACTGCTACTGAGAACAAAATGGACAAGGTAGAATTACATGTCTGGAAGTGGCTGGGATGTTTCAGTAGGTCCCAGTAGGCAGAGTATGATCTACATGTGATGCTCTATGAAGCTTGCAAATATCTCCCAAACATCATGTTGGTGATGTTTCTGTTATGAATGAACAAACAAGCAGAAATTCAATACGGATGTAGTGTCAAGTACTTATTAATAACTATAGTTATCTCGACTATGAAAGGGCAGCTGCAAATGCTGTTGTTTACAGAGTTGCCTGTTTTTATCCATTAAAGAACCAAATCTCCTTTTAGTGCCATTTGTTACATGAGTCACATTGTGTCTGGTTAGATCAGCCTGTGTTGTATCAAAAGTGCACACTGTGTGTGCTGACAAAACCCAAAGCAATACAGTACAAGATACATTTTTAGCCTAATAAGTGGGAAGCTACAGCTGTGTCTTCTACCAGCAATGACACGCACTGTATCTGCTTTCCAACATGCTTTTCACTATGGGCTAAATGTGCTGCAGGCAGATGTTACCTGAGTACAATGCAACAGGCCTTGAAAACAAGTGAGTTACCTCAAACCTGTAATATAGTCAGGAGTAATAACATAACTTCATTATATTCAGTATGGGTATAATTATTATGGGTGTGCAATATACTATTTTGTCACTATGATCCTCATGTAACCCTTAGATTCTTGCAAGCTCCAGAAGATACCAGGTTTGGGAGCTGGAGTTGTCACATACTAGATAATACAGAATCACAGAATATGCTGAGTTGGAAGGGTCAGATGGTCAGGGAGGAGCCCTACCTGCTTGCCCTGCCATGCAAACTGCCGTGCCACCCTCTCTGCCATGCCATGCCCTCATTATCAGGAGAGGTGCCAGGCCCCTGTTTGCCCACTCCCGTTAACTTATGCTCCCTGGAGCTGTGTAAATACCCCTCATTCGCTCCCGACACTGATCTCTCCCCTGCTGGTTGGCTGCCAAGGGCTTACAGGTCATGGGGCTGCTGCTTGTGTGTTCCTGGACTCAGGAACACCCCCCTACAGCTGGCTCCCACCCCCTTTACTTCCCCTCATTCACAGTCACCTGACCCTGATGACTGAGGCATTGTAAATCCTGCTCCAGAAATAATTCTTAGTTACCATAGCCCAGTGATCTCCAACCACAAAAGGTGTTTTATTCCCACCTGTTTCTCCATGTGTTCTCCCCCTAGGTATCCCACAGATCTCATCTTTCCTTTCCCTCTTAATCACTTAATCATTCTCTGCACTTGTTGCTTAAATGTTTTCTCCCTCATTTCTTAATTTTGCTTCATGTGTCACCCAACTTCATAATAACCCAACTTTACAAAGAAAAATTTATGGAATACAGAATTAAAAAGATCTATACAATAACTCCTCTTTCCTATATTTCCTAGGCTTGAGTAGGTAATGGTGATACTATGATTCTAGTTTATCTATGAAATGTTTAGCTATTGCTAAGGAAGAAAGTGAACTTAAAGCCTCACAACATTAGTCTCACCTAATAGTGGTCATCTTCCTTTTACTTTCTGCTTAACCTTTCTTATTTCTGTACTATATTTGGACTATGAGCTCTTTGAGGAAGGAACTATTTTTTTTATCCTTTTCAGTTACACCTAGCACAAGTATGCTGTATGTAGTAAGTAATGGCAAATAGTTCTTGTCCTACCACTACCTTTCCAGTAATTTTCTAAAGCATATATTGTCTCACACACAGATTTCTGAGGTCAGAAGCAGTAAAAGAGACTCACATATAGGCATAACTTATTTAGAGCATGCATCTAGGAAGAAGCTGCCAGGATCTTCCAACCCTTCTGCAAAATCCAGTGAAAGAAAGGGAATGATGGCAAAGCAAACTATGAAATGCAGCACCCATAAGAAAACACACATAGATGCAATCAGCTACTTTTGCACCTCTTGTGATCAATGGCTAATTGTCATTGCTTTCAAAGGCAGCCCTTTGGATGGCTCTTCCCTGAACAAATCCAGTACTAAGTGCCATTTAGGAAGACAAATTTTGTCCAGAATAATTTTATGTTGTATATAGTTCTAAACCTTTTCTGTGTATGTTTAGGCATTTTCTTCATCAGGATTTCCTCCAAATATATGGGAGAAATTTCATACACATGGAGAGAAACTTTGGTGATCCATATGAATTTGCAACCTTTATGTTAATTGGCAAGTAAAGACAACATAATCCCTCGGTCCATATTAAATGAGCATTCCTGGCAAATGAAGTTTTTCTTCTCAGAAAAGGGACACATTTCTGTGGCTTACAGGGTACAAATGTTCTTTCCTGGTCTTCATGAAAAGCAATATATTTTTAAAATAAATACTTCTTAGTTGCTATTCTTTTTTTTAAAAGCTCCAGCGATTTAATTCTAAAAATAATGCAATTCTTGCAACGTGGAATTGTTGGAAGATTGGAAAAATTTGCCAATTGCTGATAATTATTGTGAATAAATTAAAGCCACCACTGTAAGACTATTTGTTTCCTTTGAAGAGGAATAAAAATCCTGTATGTATATTTATGACTATATTTGAGCTTGCTTTGTGAAATTCCTTTACATACTTAATTATCTGAATTATGCAGGCCAGTAGTTAGAAAAGAAATAAAATTTTAAAAGACACTTGTGTTCAGCTTCATTAGGACATCTGCACTGTCTGTGAAGAAGAGTAATCAATAAAATCAATTGCATCTATCTTTAAGTAAAATAGAAAGGTAAAATGAATTCAAGATGTACCTGATAAAGGTCATGTGCCAGGGACATTCAATATCTTAAAACTATATAAAAGAGGAAAAAGTCAGTCTCAGAAGAAAAATCAAGATCTGTTTCTTCTATACCATGGCTTCCTTTCTCTGCCCTTACTGACCTTGATGTTATTTTACTTTAAGTTACCTGCCATTTGGCAGCGTTTGAGGAGGTGTCTGCGTAGCAACACAACTATTTTGGTGTTGTTCTTCTGTCTCTAAAAGACAAATGTACATTTGCTTGTGATACCAAAGCTTATCTGTTTTCACTATCAGTGTTTTGCACTCAATAACTTAGTTTTCTAATAAATTACTTACTATGAGGAAGAATTGAGAATGAAAGGGAAAGCTGATATAAGCCTATGTAATTTTTTGTCCAAATACTTGTTCTGCATTTGTACATGAGTATTTTTTCACAAAAGGAAAGTAGAGTGATCCTATCATGATCTGCAAGATGAATAGAGCCCACTGATTTTTCTTTAAGGGGCAAATGAGAACAATTTTGGATCAGCAGATGCTACAGAAACAGTGAAGTATTACTTTTTACCCACCAGAAATTAGTGTGTGGGAGGTGCAGACACTGGTGTGTTTGGCGGCTGCTGCTCTGTGAGAAGGGAAAGAGCACTAGGGATGGGGACAGGTAGAGTGGTCCCAAAATCCAGGTGTAACTTCATTTACTGTTTTGCTTGGATCACCCATGCTTTGGAGGCAGGACACCAATTTCTCAAAGTGCAAGAAAAATATGATTGCTGTTGAAATACTCAATGCACATTAAAAACCAATCAACCTATGCATTTGGGAAACTAGTAGAGAAGGAAATGTCTTCCTACCCCTCAGAGAAAAGTTAACCTAAAATGCTAGCTATGTTTATTGGCACAAGAAGAATGTTTCCAATAACATAAAATCTGAGGTCTGGCAAAGAAAATACTTATTTTTAATTAGAAGGCAGCTGGCCCAGCCCAAATTAATTGTAGTGTCAAATGTAGTCAACTACATCAAGGCATGAACTATCTTTGTTTTGCTTGTAGCATATGTTCCACAAAGTTATCACAGTATAGAATGCTTTTTGTTTGTGATTACATTGCCTTATCCCCTTTGTCGTGGGGGAGAAGCTTCAAAGGGCCACGGCAGGCCTTGATGAAGAAAATGGCATCTACATCCGATACTCTAGCGATGGAAGCCTGTTCAACCTCAGGAGACTGAAGGCCCACACCAAGACCCTCAATCACCTTGTCTGGGAGCTTCTTTTTGCTGATGATGCCGCCCTCGTTACTCACACAGAAGCAGCTCTGCAGCGCTTAACATCCTGCTTTGCAGAGGCTGCTGAGCTTTTTGGGCTGGAGGTCAGCTTGAAGAAGACAGAAGTTCTCTTCCAACCTGCACCTCAGGAAGCCTTCCATCACCCCCGCATCACCATAGGTGAATCAGAACTCAAGTCAGTCCAGCAGTTCACCTATCTGGGAAGCATCATTTCCTCAGATGGTAAGATTGACCAAGAGATAGACAACAGGTTAGCAAAGGCCTACAGTGCCTTTGGAAGACTCTATAAAAGAGTCTGGCACAATAAACACTTGAAGAAAAGTACCAAGATTAGTGTCTATAAAGCCATTGTGCTGTCCACTCTTTTATATGGGTCTGAATCGTGGGTCATCTACCGCCGCCATCTGCGTCTCCTCGAACGCTTCCATCAGCGCTGCCTCCGCACTATCCTGAACATCCACTGGTCTGATTACGTGACCAATGTGTCTGTCCTTGAACAGGCAGCAGTCACCAGTATTGAGGCCATGCTGCTGAGAACGCAGCTGCGCTGGGCAGGGCACGTCTCCAGGATGGAGGATCACCACCTCGCTAAGATCGTGCTCTGTGGTGAACTTGCCACCGGCTGCCGCAAGAGAGGAGCCTGGAAGAGGAGATACAAGGACTCTCTGAAACAATACCTCAGCCTTGGCCATATTGACTACCATCAATGGTCCACTCTGGCCTCCAATCGGGAGGCGTGGAGACACACCATCCATAACGCTGCTGATTCCTTTGAGAATGCACACAGAATCAGTCTGGAGGAGAAAAGACAATGCAGAAAGAACCGTGCCTCACCAACACCGCCTATGGAGACTTTCTGCTGTGCCTTTTGCAACTGGCCTTGCCTATCTCGCATCGGCCTCTTTAGCCATCAGCGCGCTTGCAGCAAGTGTGGGTAGAGCCCTTCCCAAATCTTCATTCACAAAGCCTAGCCAGGATGACATTGCCTTAGAATGGTACAGTGGTGTCTTTTTTTTTTTTTTAATAGGTAGTTATTTCTTATGAACAGTCATCCGTACTGCAATATATTCGAGGCATGGTTTAGTGGTGGACTTGGCAGTGTTAGGTTAACTGTTGAACTCCATGATCCTAGAGGTCTCTTCCAACCTAAATGATTCCATGATTCTATATTGTGTAAAACTTCTAAGCTGTTAGGAGTGAAGAGCCAACTGGTTGTTATTAAATTAAAGTGCTCTCCTGGACAATTTTTGGCAGATAAATATATGTAAATTATTTTTATTTGCAGTTATAGAATCACAGGGCCATGGAATCATTTATGCTGAAAGTGACTTTGAGCAATCTCTATTCCAACCTCCCGCTGAAAGCAGGGTCAGCTGCTCAGGTAGCTCAGGACTTCCTCCAGTTAGATTTTAGACACCCCTGAGGCTGGGGAATGCAAAATCTGTTCCACTGCTTGATTAGCCTAATGGTGAAAAAAAGTGTTTTCTGACATCCAGTCAAGCCTGCTTTTTCAGCTCCTGTATGTTGTCTCTTATCGTCGCATCCAGCCCCACTGTGAAGAGCTCAAAACCATCTTCTTGAACCTCCCACCCAACACCCACTCAAATGCTGGGGGTTGCTGTTAGGTGCTTCTGAATGTATCTTTGCCCCAGGCTGAACCACTCCTGGTCTCTCATCCTCTCCATGACAGCTGAGTGTCCAGCCCCAACCATCTTGGTAAACGTTGCTTCAGCTTATAAATGTCTTTCCTTGACCAGGGCACCCAAAGCTGGACCAGTTGAGCAGATGCAGTTTAGCAGGTGCAAAGTAGTGGGGGATATAGCAGAAAACAAAAGTATTGCCAGGCTGTGGTTCCAAGCATTGTGCCAAGGCTATCCCCTTTTGCCTGGCCAGCATGCAGATAAGGTAATCAAGCTAATAAAATTTTGGCTCACTCTGTAAAACTGATACTCTCAGTATTGACTCATCCTTAAAACATCTACTTTCATAATTGTTCTGGACAACCAAGAGACATGCATTTTTACTTTGCTAAAATTACAGATTCCCAAAATAAATTAAAAAATATAATGAAAAATTAAGCTTTACAATAATGACATAACTTAGAAGATATAAAACATCACTGTTACTATTCAGAGAGAACCTACTGTGCTGAAGGTGTAGGAAGTTTCCCTGGTGTATAAAGATGTTGAAGTTTTATTCTTTCCTTCTACAAGACACACCCAATCCTTGGAAGCACATCTGAACCACTCTGTCATTAAATACTATAATATCTTCAGTTAGAAAAATTAATGTGACCTAAAACCTGAACATTTTCAAGTTTATATAAATTTATGACATTTAGATAACAAGAAGTTAGCACTTAGTTTAGACCGTGATATTTTTTGTGAAGTAGCCTCCTGCACTTACAGACAGAGGCACTTATACAGATAATATAGCTTTATAGAAAAATTACAGAAATCCCTTGCACAATTCTCAAAATTGCTGTGGATTTCTATAGACTGTAAATATCTATGTCTAGTGATTAAATTTAATTCTAAAATTTTAGTGCAATCACTGATGATGCTAAATGAGGAAGTAATTCCAGTTATGAAGAAAGTAAGAAGCTCTCTGAACTGTGTGTATGTAACTATTTTTGGTGAGAAGTGGCTAGTTATTAAATGGAAGACAGTGCTGAAAAAGGCTGTTAGAATTCACAAGTTTTAACAATTTTCTTTCACACTTGGTCTTAAGGCTACTGAGGACATTTTTGCACTTTCAAAACATGATTAAAAATTATTTTGTGACTGAGGATCTAAATTCCGCTCATATTCCACTTTTTCACTTATAAATTCCTCTCAAGTACCCTTTGATACTAATAATCTAAATAATATTCTATAGGGATTCATCTTCTGAGTTAATATTCAGACATGCTGTCTTAGTTTAGAGTAAGCTGAAACAATTTAGAATTCTTTTCTCAAAATTGACCACACCTCTTTTAAATTTAAAACAAAATTTTAATTTGGAAAATGTGTAGAAGGAAAGATAATAGTTCTTAACTACTAAATATATTTATAGATACATATAAAAATCACCAGAACAAAACCAATAACAAATCTGTAACCAAAACCTCTAGACAAATGAATCCCTGAAGACACCGGGTTGGATCCTCTCCCATAGGCAGTGTGGGCTCTCCCTCCTTTGTCCTCCATCCGGACGGTGCTGGCCTGGGGGTGGGCAGAGGGGGCCGGGGGCTCCCTCGGTGGTGCCGTCGGTGCCTCAGGAAAACTGCAGCAACTCCAAAAGCGGTGAAGATTGTCTGTCCCTCTGAAGCTCTGGGCACACTGGGCTCGGAACAGGAGGCAGGGAAAAAAGCCAGAACCCGCAGGAGTCCCTTCGAGCTTGTTCCTTCTCCAAAACACTGCCGAAAAAGAAGTGAAGGGAAAAAAAAAAAAACAAACCTCCCAAAACAAACAGAAGAACTCTCCTCCCAGCTATCAGGTTGGAATTTCGGATCGTTAGCCGGGTCTTTGTTAAGGAGGGTGTCAGCTCCCAAAGTCTATGTTGGTAGGAAAGAAAAAAATCTGACAAATTCTAAAACTATAACTCATGTTTATATTAAATTTCAGCTATATTTAAAAACAGTAGAGGATATACTCAGACACCTTAACAGATAAAAGGGTTAATTTGGTCAACTTTAAAATATATGTGTATGCTTGTGTTTTTCAGGAAGTTTTATTACACCACAACTAAATAAGAATTTAATTTCTTGTTAAACATATGACATATGACAAACGAAACATCAAAGAACAATGACATCAAATAGTGACAAATAAAAAATGGCAGCACATTTAGGAATGAGCCTGGGCCAGTGACCATTGCCAGCATGCACTCTCACTTGTGGGTGTGTTCACTGGGGCTGTAAGAGGTGTTAATGTTTTGAGCATGGGCTCTTCCCTGACAGGTGGTCTCAGTGGATGAGATAGTAGTCCTGGGAGCAGTTAATTGACTAATTCGGGTTTCACCTCTCCTGGTCTGCCTGTGCAGTAAGTTGCAGGTCAACATGCCCTGCTCCAAACGTGCGGAGCACAGGCCAGTACACACAGCCTGCCTTTCACAAAAGCTTTTTAATGTGAGTTCAGCCCAGTCGTGTTACAGCCATGGCTTTGGGTTGTTTCCTAAAACAGTCAGGAGATGTCCAGGACAGATTTTGGCTTGGTGTGTGTAAAGCTTATTATCAGATCATTTCCCAGGCAGCAGGCTGACCTGTATAATACTTAGGTATGTTTGATTATTATCAAAATACTAATCAGAGTTACGCTCTGCTCATGCCATGTCTGATGGTTTTTCCTAAACTATGACCCTTTAGAAACTATTAGTTTCTCTGTAGAAACATATGCTTTGAATTTGTGCTAGTGTGTGCTCAAGTGATTTACAGTAGACTAATTAGGTAATTTAATTGACACAATTAGCAGTAATATTTGTGGAAACAGCACATAATGCCTCACTTCTTGTGTCCTTGTTTTTGTCATGCCAATTATCCTCTGCTTTTCTAATCAAATGATTTTATAGGAGACACAAAATGAGATACTGAATGTGACATGAGACTTTATCATTAAAGAGGAAAATTCAACTCCTTGCTTTTCAAGGAGGTATTTTGAAATTGTTCACTCTTTCTTATGCAAATAATTTATTACACCATCCTGGCATGTAGAACCCCTTGCAAGTTTTTTTTTTTTTCATTTAAAAGAAAAAGCCTGATGTTCATCAGAAAGAGATGCTGATAGTAATGAACAGAGGGAACAATAGTGCAGCAGGTACTCTGGATGCTTCCCCATAGGGCTCTGCTGATGGAGTTGAAGTTTGACCTGCAGTGCCCTCTGTTATTTTATTGTCGCTGAATACCAATTAAGTATATCACTAAAACTGCAGCAACCTGTTCACCACAGTTTGATATCTTTGCTGAACAAGCCATCTCATTCCCATGCAGTAGTTCATGAATGAGTGACCAACATTCACCTGTTCAGCTCAAAATAAAATTGATTTTGAAATCAAGTAGATGTATCTTTTATCAGAAAAGTCCATTTGTTCTTCAAATGAAAACTAATACATCTGCTTAAACTGATGTGACAGTCAGAACATGATGCCATCCCAAAATGTTTGTGCACCGAACTGTTTTTCTAGGATAGAAATAGACGTCTTGCCTGTTGAGGCAGGAGCAACTCAGCTTCGGCACGTAAGCTGGTGCTTGCTCCCTGTTGCAATACAGTTTTCAGACTGCCCCTCTGCCATAAGACTACACATCTGGCAATAACACCAGAAGCGGTGGGTATATACACGGTGGGTCATGTGATAATTCGAGCATTCATGAATTTGGGAAATATCCTGAGAGGGAAGGTGTGGTATATCAACTCATGGTATGTCTGGCATGCACACATGTACACCAGATCATGAGGCAAGGGTATGACAAATTGCTGAGTAGAAGTTAGAGCATGAGACACTAACATGGTCCCATCACAGACTCTGTGGCTAAAAGACTAGGCATATCCATTTTGAGTTGATTATCACAAGGAAGCAGAGCACTGAATACACAATACACAAATTCTTCCCTTACCACAAAGATTTTATTCTTATGGGAAAATAGTTGAGATAATGAAGCTAAATGCATCTTATTTTGTACCACTGATTCTGTAACAAAGCACTACCTCTTAGAGTGCATCACATAACACAACTATAAAATAGAAATTCTAAACTCTGTAACAGTCTTCAAATGAAAGAACTAAAATGCATTCTTTTTTTTAAAAAAAGTAAAACCAAAATTCTTTTCTGTCCATGTGTTTTCTTTTCAACATCTGGACCTCAATTAAGATGAGAGAATAACGTGTTTATAAGTCTGCAGAGTTTTCTTTATCTTTTTTTTCTGTGCTGCTGCAGTACTTTTCAGTTGTAGCAGTTATTTTATGAACTCATGAGCTAAGCAGTTCCAAGTTGGAAATGTACCAACCACTCCTACTATTCAACAAAATGTTTTCAAGAGCAGTTAAAAATACCAAGAAAAAAAAAAATCCAACCCTTATTCTACATTGAATTCAAGCTTGGTAGTAACAAAAATAATCCTTTTGGGATCTAGCTTGTCAAATAATAAGTTTAGCATTCTAAATCCACAGTCAAATCTTGTTTACTCTTAGGATTTCTAAGAAAGAAATTTTAATTATTCTCCTGTTCTGGTATTGCCATCAGTGAGAGACCACACATAGACAAGAGTCCACTAGCTACAGGTTTTGTCACCACCATCTTTTACCTTTTTTATGCTTCTTGAGCTGGTGGTAAAACCAGACCTGTTGGAAGGAACCTAGTCCTCAACATAGCTCATTTTCAAGCAAGTATAGAGGTTGACTGAAGTACTCAAAATAGTCAACTATCTTTTTATGATTTCCAGATCAGACAAAAGGACAGCAATTTTAAGATGAAATTGGTGGTAATATCAGCTATTGCTGGTGGTGGAAAACTGTAGTGACACTGGTGAAGTTGATATTTTCTATAACTGACAAAATCTTTAGTTAATAAAGCTTTTTGCTGTGATGATACTAGTTGTTTGATGGTGAGACACACAAAAATGAAACCAATTCGGTAACCTCTTAGAGAAAGCCTCTAAGTCTGCATTATGTCTTTAGCTTGACTTTCTCTGAGACAGGCAGTTATAGTTTATACTTGTGTAGTATGAAGTACATGAGAAATAAAGATGATGGGACTGAGAGAGGGTAGTATTTTAACACTCTGCTCTTTCATAGCTGTCTCCACCTGAGGATCTGAATGATGTGTCTGATATTAATACAGGTTTGCAGGATCTTTGTGTTGTGATGACTATGATTGCCACCATAGAATATCCACCCATATCTAGGAAAGAATGGTGTCATGGACACCAGGACTATGTTGGACTTTTCCCTCTTCTCTGAAATGTATTCAAACCTCTGAAATTCACAGCAGCATCTATATGCTAATGCAGTTGGTGTCCTACTTAAATTCATTAACTGTAATAAACAACAACATTATAGCCCTAGGTCCAATGTAGGACTTCAGCATCTATAAAAGGAAAGACAGCAATGTCTTTCAGGGACTGCTATCCATTTTGGTATACACAAGGATTTATGTAGTATACAGTGCAATGTGATCTCTCCCCAAATTACCAGGTATCATTGAAAAACACTATGCAAGGGAAATCTCAGCTCCCATGCTTCACTTGAAAAAAGGAAACCTGAGTCCATAAAATGTTTGCTTTCATGTACCTTTTCAAAGACCAGAATTCACTGCATTGCTTTTAGAAACCAGATGATTTATAGGACCTGTGTCCTCCATTTACAGAGCAGATTAGTTGTTAGAGAATTCACCTGGAAACTCAGAAACCTGCTCAGGCTTGGGTAACAAAAGGTGGAAAGAGTGCGGAGGTTTTCCTCACTCAAATGCCCTAAGCTATAGGCTAATGCCTACAATTGGTCCATAGAAATTGGATTAAAAGCAAAACTCTGTATAAAAGTCGGTATCACACACACTTCAAGATGGGATTTAAGGCTCCTTTCTAAGTGAATCTGTAACAGTTAAGCCAGGAATGTTCAACCTACTTATCTGTACGACAAAAAAAAAAAACAAACAAAAACAACACAACAAAACAAAATTTTCATTTGGTCAAAAGCGATACAACACCTTAGAGAGCCAAGGAAGCCACTTTAGGATTTGCTGTGAAGAGAAGATGACAAGTACTCTTCCGGCAATATATTGTCCCACTTCAGGACAGACCTGGTTCCAGCAGTTCCCACTGGCTTGAACTGAAATATACAAGAAATCCTTACACACACTTAATCTGATGCCTCTAAAATTGTCCTCTCACTTTGGTTACCCATCAATAGGATATTACATTGAGTGGCTAGAGGCACAACAACTTACTGTGTTTAAAACCTAAAGTAAATAAAAATGCATTGTTAGTATTAGATCCTGCTGATGTAAGTTGTCCATACTTAAATAAATTGAATGCATTGGGACCTTCTGCAGCACTCAAATTCCCACTGGGTTTTAGGCAGGAGTTGTTTATCTAAGCCCCCAAGGCAAAACAGTACCAGTAAGCACCTGGAGAACGGAACACAGAAGTGATCTGAGCTTTCAGAGTTCCTGATTTTAGCATACCTCTGCAATATCCTATTTAAACATTTTAGGTCTAGGCAGAATTATGCTTTAGCACATACATTGTTGTTTATTTTCTCAGTATTTCTGTGTCTGTTCCTTTCAGCCAGGTCATCATCTGTTTTAAGTAAGTATATTTTTTCTCCCTGAATGTTTAGGGGTGGAAAGCTTAAAGAGGAAGAGTATAATTCCTGTCATCTGTCTTCCTTTTCTTGAAAAAACTCCTTCACTGTTGTGTCTTTTGGGAAGTCAGATACTGCATTGAGAGCAAAATCTGATCTTAGTGAAATCAAAAGGAGGTTTGCATTGACTTCACTGGAAATACTATGAAGTCCTTAACATGATTTAACCCAGAAATAACAGCTTTTGGACTCTGATTAAGCACAACCTGTAATAAGTGTTCTTACAACTTGTACATTCCTTTCCATGAGCTGACACTGAGCTGTGGGGTAATGTGGTTCCAAGTTAGATGGAGATTAAGTGATACAGGAGATGTTATCTCATCTTTGACCTTCAGTACCACCTCAATAGTGAGATACATTACTCCAGTCTCTGGAAGGGGAAATCAGTTATGTTTTGCTGACTAAAACTGCCTTTTTCTTAGAAAAATTACTTAAATACTTCAAGGAAAAAATGCATGCTATTGCTTTGCATCGGAGTTGGCAAAACTGCACATTTTGCCTGTTTGGATTTGAAATTTAATACACATCTCTGCACAGCCCTCCCCCTCCTCAGTGTCCTTCTGAACAGAATATCAATGTCACCAGAGAGGAATCATCTTTCCGTTTTTTTTCTTTTCTCCTTTTCTGCTGTTACTCCTCAGTGAGTTTAAATTTCATTTACTTTGGCAAGAGGGCTTTTTTTTTCCCCTTTAAAAGTTTTAATCCACCTTGTAACACCTCCTAAAAAGAAGCGAAATTAAGCTGCCGTGTGCACTAGGAGAGAAAACCTACTTTATTTATCACCCAGTCCTACTTTACCATACACTGACCTAATTACAGCCACACCACTCGGGGTAGGAGGAGCAGCAGAAGGAGCGCTTCTGCCACCTAGTGACTCCAGTCCTCCCGCAGTCCCCAGCAGCATCCCTTTGTGGGTTTGGCATTTTCCTGTCCCTAGCGCTCGACAGCGAATGACCTTCCCCCAGCCTGCCTGCCTGGATGCCGGGCTTATCTGCATACTGCTCTCTTCTCCTCTTTCACTGCTTCAAAACAGCTTTCATGGGTGAATTCTGAAAGAGAGCTGGCAACTCTCAGTAAGGCAGGTGGGATTTAAAACAAAAAAATCACTTGAAATGATGCAAAGTACAGCAAGAATACAGAGTGTTTGAACAGAGCTAATACATGTCTGAATACAGAAAATACTTTGTATGCACTAATGTAGGCTGGGGTTTTCAAAGGAAGCATGGAGAGCTGGGTGACACTGCTCTGACAAAGACACAAAACCAATTTGGGTCTTGAGCACTTGTGCAAGATTTTGCTTCTACCTCTCCTGCAAGTGTATTTTTGGTAATCTTAATCCTGTAAAATGACAGGTGATCACACACCAATTAGCCTGTTTCTCAATGAAACATTTTCAGCATGGGTTTCTTGGACTGAAAATGGAAAACAAATATTTTCCTATTGCTGTAGACCTAAATATATTACAGAGCAGACCCAAATTTGACTGTTGGAAAAGCAAGGTCTTTTTTCCATTCTTTCCTTTTCAAAGCATTTCAGTATTCTTTTCACAACTGCTCTGAAGGTCATTTTTCTTAATTGGTAGGTTGTCACTAAATTTAATGTACATCATTGGCACCACTTGCTGTGCATAAGTGAGAGGATGTAAGCTTTTAAGGATTCCTGTAAACAAGTCTGAACATTCTTCCCCAACATGTGCAGACTGAAGGAAACATCAGCCATTATTTCAAACTCTGTTTATAAAAAACCCTTTCAATTTCCATCCTTTTTTAAATTATTCCAATGAAGGGGTCCAGTACAACCAATTTTTATACTTTACTTACATTTTCATGTAAATGCATTCTAGTGAATAAAAATTAAGATTTCAGAATGCAGCATTAAACAATCAAAAATCACTCTGACAATTGCATCTACAATTTCCAGTCATTTTCAGCCATGCTTTTGGGGCACCCAAGGTGTTATGTCCAGAGGCCTGTTAAAAACTGTGAAATGTATTCTGCAAATTTGCCTTCTCATTGTAAGGAATATTATCACTCTCTTACACAAAGATTTCATAGTGAGTCACTGATGTTAAACAGGGAATTAATAACATTCACTCTACTCCCTGCTGACATGAATGCTCAGGTAGTCCAGAAATGTGCCTGGTCTGAATGTGACACAGTTTCCTTCCTGCCCATGGTCACCTGCTACCTCCCCAGGATGCTGAGGCAAGGAGGGAAAGGAGGCTTTTGCCACAGAGCCAAAGTAGAGCCAAAGGGCTTAGTGTAGGCTTAGGCACTCTTTTTGTTTGACTCCTTAGTATCCATCTCTGCCTTGGGATCTGCTTTGCAGGAATGCTGAGCACTCTTCTTTGAAACATCTCAGATTAGCCACTCCACATTCATGTATGCTTTACACCTTTTTCTCTCTGTGCCTCAGTTCTCTTTTAATAATAATAATAAAAAAGACAACGCTCTCACAGAAGCGTTGTGATGATAAAGGAATAGTTTATTAAGCACTTATATATATATCAGTGGCAAACACTGTAGAAAAACTAACACAAGGAACAGATCAAAACTGTGTACAGCAGATAACTAGTAGGAGTACACAATGAGCGCTGAAAAGAAAGATGTTGAAAAATGTTGGCTAAGAGGACATTATGCATTCTGCGCATTGACTGCAACAGGGATCCTATTGAAAGATATAACGTAGATAATACATCTGTGTACTACATAATATTCACACCAAACCTACCTGAAGTGTTTAAAACCAGAGAAATGGTTTCACTTTTGACTCACATAGTTACAGTTCTTACTGAAATTCTAGGACCTTAAACATGTTTCTGCTTGTCTCCTATGTTTCTCCTCATGCCACCATGAATGTTGTCATCTTACAGGCCCAGTAGAATCAGAATCTTCTTACCCTTTCTATAGGAATCAATGGATAGAGAGTATTTGACACTGTAGTCTGACAATCTTCCCTTGAAATATTTTTGAATGCAATATTATGCATCATTTTGATACTGCTTAATTCCCTGGAATCTCAGTTCTTTTTAGGAAACACATTTGATATCTAGTTTGGGTTATCTAGTATGTCAGGGTTAGGTACTATCTGATCTGTCTATGATGCCAGACACGTTATGAACATATCAGAAAAAAAAACCCCAAACATCTCCTCTCACCCACAGAAGTTAGATCAAAAATGTTTCTACTTGTTCTATTTTGTGTCCTGTATTAAGGAAAGGTAGCATGTTAAAAGGTGAAAAGGGTGATTTTTTTTTTTCTACTGTGTTATGAAGGCAACCAAAGAGAAAGTTACTCTAAAATTATTTGAGAACCACTCATGGCTCTTAATCTGTTTCTGGAAAGGGTTCATCCTTGATTTCATCTACATGACTGTTCAGTGCAAATTTTGAAATGGGTCTAGACTGGAAATTACATCCACAACACAAAGTGTCTTAATCTACTTGCTGTATTAGGTAGACTTTTCCAACAAGTTGTCCGTATAGTTCTTATTGTTGTTACTGCTCTAGTGGAAAAAATATGTATAATTTTCCAAGTAAATGGAGAATTTTTTAGAAAATCAGGAAAGGCTTCAAGCCTAATTTCATATTCAACATCAAAAAAAAAAGGGAGGGAACAAAATGAAGTTGCTTTTCATGTCATGGGAGAAAACAAATATTTGATAGGGAAATTAAAACCTGTCTGTTACAGAAATTCAAATTTAACGGAAATTTGAGCTACAAAAATTCAAATATTAATGCGTTTTCTTCCCATATTACCAAACATTTTCTGTTGGGGTCGTTAATTTGCACAAAATACATATTTAATATGTAAATGTAAATATAAGATATGTATATATGTTATTTGGGAAAAACAATTTCCCAAAAGTGTCATAGGTATAATCAATAAAATACTGAGGTGCTTATAAATTAGGCACAGTAAAGTCTTCCAGAACACCTGCTTGTGATCCTCAGCACATGAGTATATCTCACCCAAATGCAGAAGTATGATGACTGTATCCTCAGCAAAAGCAATTTTCTCTAGGCCCACTGCAGGGAGCTTACTCTAGGGAGTAAAATAAGTCCTTGGACAGAAAAAAAGAAAAAAAAAAAAAAAAGAGAAAATGCAGATAACTGTGCTAAGTCAAGTGTCTGAAAACACAACAGCTGAATTAATTGGAGAATGTGTCTTGTGTAAGAAGAGGTCTGCTGATTGATTGCTGGCCCAGTTGCAAAGGGATATTGCCTTCAGGGAACAGAGAGGAAGCTATCTGTAAAACAAAGGTCCTAATCTGGAAGGTAAGAGGCATTACTCCTTAAAAAAAAAAGTGTATGCACTACTAACTTCTTCTATTTTTAAAAAAGTTTCTCGTGTCTCAGCAATTGAGAACAATGAATGGAAAAGTAGTCATCAGATGCTTGCTGGTTTTGCTCCTACTATTTGTGTCATCCAAACTGAAGAGATGTTTTCAAAGTCTCTTGGAAAGTTTGCATCTCCTGTCTTCAAATAACATGCACTGGAACAATTTGGAGTCCCAGCCATCGGAGGAATAAAGAACATGTGGTCCTTCCCAAAGAGTTTTTTATCTACTCTGTCCTCAATACCTGGTGTCAGGATCCAAGACAGAACCAAGCTAAGCTTTTTAAGAATGTAGGGGTACCCCCAGGGGACTCAACGTTGTTTTAATAGCTAGAGATCCGTTTCCAAAAAGCGATAGCACTGGAAGCACATTCTACAAGCTGGAGCCAAAGAATGTGCCTGGAGCCTTGTAAAACCTGGAGGAACTTAGTGAAACCAGATGGGCTTGGCATATCAGTCTAAACAGCGAAGTTGGGTTGAGTCCAGGAGAGGCTCACTGGGAAAAGTGTCCCATGGAGTAGGAGTCTGGGTTGCTTTTCTTTCTTCAGACTGCTGCAGAAACCTCTCGGGAAATTGTCCTGACACGGTGAGCAGTTAGGTAAGATTGGATTTCCCTGCTTTAATTGGCAGATCTTATGCCTATCCTAGTTGTGGAGAAATCACTCCTACCTTTAAAATCACTTATCCTTGAGGCTCATGAAGTAAATTACTAATCATATGCTGAGAGCACCTCTTGTCTCCCGTCAGATTGGGTCTAACATGGCTGGTACTGTACAAACAGACTAATCACTATTTGCAATGAAACAGATTGCACCCAGTATCAGACAGCTATAGGAAAAGCAATCTCAATGAAAAGTGTCCTTAGATACAGTTAGAAACTCTTAATTAGGTCATCCTTAGAATCCTACCAGACAAACACCTTTTAAATAACATTATTTGAAAACTATGATGTCCTGTGAAGACAGGCAGTAAATTTCTGGATCAATGCATAAACATTTCCATCCAAGTGTAGTTGTTATAAATTATGCTACCAAATGGTAATGGATATTAACTTACTTGTGACTATAAGAAAGTGATTATGTTTATAAGAAAAGGGGAATATTTTCTCACACCTTCACGTCCCTCTGCTGCACAGTCTTACAAGTGGGGTTGACGGTGGATATGGCAGGAGTGTTCCTTTATCACAAAATTTATTTTAGCACATTTTGGCTCTAAAATGTTATGCAGAGATGCATTATATTTTAATCTGCAGGTGGGTTAGATGAAGAATGATCCCCTCCAGGGAAACAGATTTTTTTTCTTCTGATTTTTAAGAAGGAAAATGGTTTGAGGCAAAGTTCCAGCAACAGAGGAAACTTGCTTAAATCAACAATAAGGTACTGTGAGGAGCTACATGTCAGAACCAGTAAGCCAGAGTGACACCCAGATTCAGTGTAAATCCCATGATCACCAAGTGAATCCACTTATTGCTCGCAGCATCAGTGACCTGCTGCTTTGCACCTTTTCCAGCTACACAGTGACTCTACTGTCTTCAGTTATGTCCCTCTACACGCTGTGTCCTTTAGCTGTTCCTGTAATGGATAGAAAATGTATATGTAGTAAAGAAGCTGCGGAAAAGAATATTTAGACAATATAGTTTCTGCTACAGAAACTATTCTACTGATTCAGAAGAAAGGGAAAGAAGTTGGGGAGGTATATGATAATTTTAAATTTGGCTGACACACAATCAAATTCAAACAATTCTCTGGTATGTTATACTTGTATGACATGTTACACAAAGGAACTTTAAATTTTTCATAGGGTGCCAAAATACAGTCATGTTAATTTGGAGTTGGTCATTCTTGATCATTAGAGAATACTTCTGTTATATATGACTCTCCTAAAGTGCCAAGCAACACATCACATCCACTTTTCCTTTATCACATCTTGTTGAGGACCTTTGGATTTCCCCTTATTGGAAAGAAGGTATTTGATATCTCACCATCTCTGTTCCATTCATTGACTGAAGACACAGCCTGATGATAATATTTAAACATCGCTGTAACATTTCCATTTTCAGGTAAATGTGGAAACAAGGCTTACCCTCTTTTCCTTTACCAGCTTACAATATTTTATGGGTAATTTGGCTTATATTTTGATCTGAAAGGTCTTTCTAAAATATTCATAAAGTTCTATGATTGAAAGACTACAGAATACCTACTTTTTAAATGTTTTCAGATCTGTCTAAATAGTGCTGAATGTTGCCTCTATTTTAATGTTCTATCGTTTTTGAATGACAGTGAGAGATAATGATTTATTTTAAAGAATGCCTGCAATTAAACTAAAGTCTACATTGGCAACATACAGCTGGGACAACTGAAACAAATATCTCACTTAGGCACTAGCTTTCTGGCATTCAAATTACACCACAATTACGCTTTATAAAAATGCACTGCTTTTTTATTCACTTTTTTTTCCCACCTTTTGCTGATGTAGGATGAAAAATATAAAGAGATCTGCACTACAGACCTATTCTAACACTTCTCACACACTTCCTATTCTGAAAGGTTACTTCAAAACATAAAAAAAAAAAAGAAAAAAAAAAAGCTGTGACTGCAGCGAACAACTGGAGAGATCTGTGCTTGTTTCCAGTGCTATGGAGAGTATCTTAACTCATTTAGATACTTCTGTTCCAGTCTGTCTGAGGCTTCCAAAATGTCCTTGTAACTGTAATTTCTGAGTTGGTGTGTATTGGCTAGGGATAGTAGGCTCCATAAACAACTCCTTGCCCAGTCATTATATACTTAATTAATCTTTCCAGTATTGCTGTGTCACAGTTTTATTGTGTGTCCATACAGCACACATTTTGTTAGTCTTCATTCATCCAGCTGAAAAAATTTGTATCATGGTTCACCTTAGTCTAAACAATTCCAAGTGGTGTGCATTCTCATGAATAGCAGTTTTCTCAATTTGCTGGCATGGTCAAACAATTCCCACTGAGAACAGTCTTCCTATTGTTCTGTTGGCAAAATTGTCACGATCTTGTAGCAGGTCTGAGAGGACAGCAAAAATAGGACTCAGACTTCTTGGTCAGGATAAATTTTACTCAGAGACTCAAGTTATTCAAGAGGTATTATTTGAAGTAACTTCCTATCATCTGTTTTGGAAAAATATTCAATATTAAAAATATATTGTTTATTTTTATATCGTAGAATTTCTATGTTGGAAAATTATGAGGGTTTGAGTATACTTTTGTATTATTTCCTATATTGACACTTTATACTAACATTTTCACCTTGCACTGTAGCATACATAATTGCTATTTACAAGCTCCAAAGCTTAACATGGAAGTGTTCTTATTTTTAAAGGGTTTCTTAAGTCATGAGACCATGCTACTATTTAGTACTGTTGGAGACATTATCTCTTCTTCAGCCAAATGGTTTTATTAGAAAATAAACAAAAGACAGTAGTTATTCAGGAATGTTTTCTATTTCAAAGGAAATGTTCTCTTGTTTATTTGGAATTTTTTAAAAAATGTGGTCTTAAACCTTGTCTAGTCTTCATATTAATAGTAACTCATGATTTCATATTTCAGGATTGCAAGGACTGTAGAGAGTGTGGGGAATGAATATGTGCAAACACATCTACAGTCTTTCCCTTGCTTAGATTTTCCATAATTTTGTTTGCCACTTGCCAATGAGATGAGAAGATAGCTATCCCCAGGAAGTCAGATCTTTTTAACAGATATGGAATAATTAGAAGAAGGTTTCAGATCAAGAAGGTCCCTTTTCTTGGTAGAGGTGGCATTCTACCAAATCCTAGAGTCACCTAGACAAATAAGTCTTTTGTCTTACTGGAAAACAAAAAATCCCTGTGGGTTCAAATCCCCCCCAAAAATAAACAAAAACATAGTACAAGATCAGTACAATAAATCAGCCAGCCAGGAGAATGAAAGTAGCTAAAACATACTAAGGGAAATCACATCAGGGCAGAAAAAAAGGAATAAAAGGAGCATTCAGCTACACAGAGTGAGAGAGACATAGACAGTTAAATTAGCATGGAATCATTAAGACACAATAGGAAAAATACATTTTAAGACACCTGAAATGAAACAGTATTATAGTCTCACAGGTAAATTTACAAGAAAAGAAAGAAATTAGTCAAGTGCAGAGCTTAGTTCAAAATTTTATTATCAATGTGTCCATGATTATAACGTATTTACATTTAACATTCTTACCAAAGCAATAAAAGTCAAAATATGCTCTGCAGTAGATTTTGCAAAACAAGAACATAATGAAATGATGAAAAAACTTTTTAAGAAGAAATTAAAAGGTACAGTTAAATTAGTGAAATCTACGCAGTCAGCATGGAGGGTGTTAAAACACACACATATTGGTGTCTTGAAAAAATGTATACAGTCTTAACAAAGAGAAAAGGAAAGCTAAAAAAATGTTTAGTTTTAGAAGAAGGATGAAATGGTCTCTATTCAGTTAAGAATATATTCTTCAGAAATCCAAAGGTGCAACCACGTGGGAAAATGGAAAAGAATCTCCAATGATAGCAGAACAAGAAGGCTGATGCCAGTATCATTGGAACACCTCAGGAGCAGGAAGCCTGAAGAGAGTTAATAATGTCAAAATATAGAAGCACTTAAAAAAAATTTGAAATATAGTGGTCTCATGTTCACCTATTTGATGGGGGGTTTTTTGTTTTGGTTTGGTTTTCCTTCTGGGAGATGATGCAGATGAGACAGAAAAGGCATTTGCAGTGAAGTATAAATGGCTGAAATCACTTTAAAAATTAACACCAAATAAACAGCAAAATGAACACCATGAGACCAGATATCAGTTATGTAAGATCTGTTAGGGAAATTGTGATGAAAGGTGACTTCAGTAAAGCCTTTGATACTGACTCCCATAGCACTCTCCTGGAAAGCTGGCATCCCATGGCTTGAACTGGTGCACTCTTCCCAGGGTGAAAAACTGGCTGAATGTCCATGCCCAGAGAGTGAGGGTGAATGGTGCTGGTTGGCAGCCGATACTTAGTGGGTTTTCCCAAGACTCAGTATTGCTGCCAATCCAGATCAATATCTATTGATCATGTGGACAAGCACATTGAGTGCATCCTCAGTAAGTTCACAGATGACAGTTGGATGGGAGTGCTCATCTGCTGGAGGGCAGGAAGGCTCTGCAGAGGGATCTGGACAGGCTGGATCGATGGGCCGAGGCCAAGGGTAAGAAGTTCAACGTGACCCCAAGATTAGCTCAGTTAGTTAAAACTTTGTCCAAATAGCACCCAGCTCACAGGTTCAATCCCCTGTATACGTCATTCTTTTAAGAGTTGAACTCAGTGATCCTTGTGGGTCCCTTTCTACTCAGAATATTCTGTGATTCCATAATTCTGTAAGGCAAAGTGCTGGGTCCTGCCTTTGGGTCATAAAAGCCCCATGCAGCTCAGCAGGCTTGCAGAAGGGTGGCTGGAAAGCTCCCTGGTAGAAAAGGACCTGGGGTTGCTGGTCAACAGCTGCTGAACGAGAAGGCAAATGGCATTTTGACTTGTATCAGCAACAGTGTGGCTAACAGGACCAGGCCAGTGATTTCCCCGCTGTACTTGGCACTGTTGAGGCCACATCTCAACTATGTGTTCAATTCTGGACCCTGCACTTCAAGACACTGAGGTGCTGAAGTGTGTCCAGAGAAGGGCAGCAGAGCTGGTGAAGGGCCTAGAGAGTAAGACTTATGAGCAGTGACTGGGGTTGTTTAGCCTGGAGAAAAAGAGGCTCAGGGGAGACTCTCTACAACTTTTTGAAGAGGCTGTAGCCCAGTGGGGTTTGACCTCTTCTCTCAGGCAATTAGCAACGGAACATGAGGATATAGCCTCAAGCTGCACCAGGGAAGGTTGAGGTAGGACATGAGAAAGAATTTCTTCTGTGGAAGTTTGACCCTGGGCAAAACTAAAACAAAGCAACACTGCGCAGAACTTCCCAGCACCAGCACAGGCCTCCCTCCCCAAAGCCCCCTGCAAAGGGAGAAAAACAGCGAAAAAAAGCCGAGGGGAAGGAGAGAAAACTTAAAAGCTTCAGACCATGAGGGGAACAGATACATATATATTTATTTATTTACAGAGGAGGAAAAGGGAACATAGTACTATATACACACTACACGAATAGCACGCAAATACAGGGAAAGAGGGTTAACTCAAATGGTACTCTATAGGTACTATATATACACCCAAGGAAAACAGATATGGCACTGCATTACCCAAATAGTGAAGTGATCAGCCCTGAGCTGCGAACCTTCTCCCCACCACCTGCCCGACGAGAGACTACCCCGGCCACAGGAGAAGAGACTGCACTGAAGAGACTGAACAAAGGAATTGTCCGAAGACAGTGTGTCAGCTCTTCCTCTCTCACCCTTATATCCCACCTGATGTGAGACAGTAGGGAATACCTATGATTTGTCATTGTATGTCACCTGACTCGTTTCCCAGGAAGGCCTAAAAAACAACAAACCTAGCCAAAGCCTAAAATTTAAAACTACCACACTTCACAGAAAGGCTTGTCAAGCATGGAACAAACTGCCCATAGAGGTGGTGGAGTCAACATTCTTGGAGATGTTCAAGACCTGACTTAGTATTATGGTCTAATTGACCATTGATTGGTCAAAGGTTTGACTTGATGAGCTTGGAGATCTTTTCCAACCTAAAGGATTCTGTGAAAGGTTTCAACTATTCTAATATATATCCCATTACTTAAAAGCAATAAATAAAGAAAACAAAGTCATTCAGCAATCTGTTTCTCCCTGAGCTGGAACAGACCCACAAGGGTCATTAAAGTCAAACTCTTGGCCCAGCACAGGACCACCCCAAGAATCACACCATGTTCCTGAGGGCATCGTCCAAATACTTCTTGAATTCAGGCAGTCTTGGTCCTGTAACCACATTCCTAGCATGCCTGTTCCCATGCCCAACCACCCTCTGGGTGTAGAACACTTTCCTAATAACTAGCCTGAATCTCCCCTGACACAGTTTCAGGCAATTCCCTTGAGCCCTGTCTCTGATCACTACAGAGAAGAGATCAGTGCCTGATCAACAACAAAGAAGTTGTAGACTGCATTGAGGTCTCCCTTCAGTCTCCTCTTCTCGAGGCTGAACAAGCTAAATGACCTGAGCTATTCCTTGTATGGATTCCCTTCCATACTCTTCATCATCCTCACAGATCTCCTTTGGATGCTAATAACTTTGTACCTTTCTTCTATTGTGGCACTCAAAACTGTACACAGGACTCATGGTAAGGTTGTACCAGCACAGAGTGGAGAGGGACGATCAGCTCTCTCGACCAGCTGGTGATGCATTGCCTTATGCACCCCAGGACACAGTTGTCCATCCTGGCTGCCAGGGCATACCTCTGACTCATACTCAGCTTGCCAGCCTAGGACTCTTACTGAGGAAAAGGTACCTGTGGAGAGATGATACTGAACCCATAATGGATCACAAATAGTATGCAGAACACGAACATGGAATGATTATATTCTCTCTCAGTAAAGAACAGAGGGGAGCCAAACACAATTAGTTGGCAATGTGGTTCAGAAAAAAGCAGAATGACATGCTGTTACTGTTATTGAGATGGTTGAGCTCTTTGTCACAGGATGTCGTGAATACTAAAGTTCTGTAGTGGTTCAAATGTGATTAGAAAAATCATTCAATAAAACAAAGAAATGAACAAGAAAATATCCATGAAAGGCAGTCAGAAAAAATTAGTAATTCTACTTTTAAGATCTCTGGATTGTGCATGTCCAGCCATTATACAAGAGGAAAAATATTTATTTTCCTTCGTTGTTCTCAGAGTCTTATTATTATCATTTTGTTGTTATTATTAGAGAAGACAGAATACTGTATCTGTTGAAAATATAATCAGAATATATAACAGGAGAGAACATAGCAACACTAAACACTCTAAATATTTAAATTCTTTGTATTGGCCTTGCTTATCGTGAGTTTTTAATATTGATCTTTGTTGATTAATTCTTTTGGCCTCAGAGTTCCATGACCTTATCTTAAATGCATGAACATTTAGAGACACCTTAAACCATAAACATTAGGTGCTTATATGGTGTGGGAGATGTGGCACTAAGAAATAAAGTTTTTACATCATTAAAAAAGTTGGCAGTAAGAATTCCACCATTTGTATTGACTGGTGTCCGAAAATGTGGAAATTGAATGACTTAAGATCTGAGATGTATACTCTGCTTGACTGTGACTTTGATTATAGTTTTTGACTATGACCTTTGTTACTTGCAAAGAAACAAAATTACAAGTGACATACAATAAGGAAGCCACAACATTGCTCTCTTCCCACCTTTGAAAAAGTATAGTAATTAATGTGTATGCTATATGTAAACTAAATTTATTTCTAAAACTTATTACATATTAAAATAATACTTTCAATTCATTATAAGGCACTTATTCACACTTAAGAATAAAATCTAAATACAAAGAAGAATTAAAGTACCTCTATATGTTATATTTAATAATTATATTTTGATTTGTAAGACATTTAATAAATCTCAAGACATTGCTTATAAATATGAACATGAGCTTATGGAAATGGAAACAAGATATTTCTCATCAGCATGTAAGATCCGCTTAGTAGAAATTTGGTGTAATTCTGCATGTTTTGCTCTGCCTCTTGAACAAAACAATATTTCAATATTTTTAGGTAGATAAATATAATTATCTATTAAACATTTATTCATTCTTTTGCTAGTGAGAGAAGTAGCATTTTGAATTGAAAGACACTTCCCACTGAGTTTGAACTTCCTATCTCTAAATCATATGATGCTATCAGTACAATTTTCTCATTTGATCTAAACCATTACAATGAAACTCAATATTTTTCAAGTATCTATAATTGCTTGAGGGAAACAGAACACTTTAAAACATAATTTGAAATAAGTAGTTTTAAATAATGACTCTTATTTGTCACAAACTGATGAAAATTGGAAGACAAGTTAAGCTACAGCAGATAAATCTCCATTTCTCCTTTCTGTGCTATAAGAGGGAAAAGAAACCCTGAATTCTGGTGGTTGTTTAAGAGGGGGATATAGATCTTTTCTAATGGCTAAATAAAAAGAGATTGTTTTTAATTTCCTTGTTCTGATTTTGACCACCTTAGAGTGTCCATGTACCATAGGACCTCTCTCTCCCTGTTCCTCTGAAACATCTGGTCAGTGACAGGTTTCCAGAATAGATGGATAATTTCTCTCCTAATCTCCAGCAGCCTACTTGATTGATCCTAGAGCTATGCTGCATAAAGATTAATATTCTATTGTTGAGTATCAAACAGCAGTAACTGATATCCAGCAGGCATCACAGATGACTTGGGGAGCATCGTCAATCTTGAGTTGTCAAGTTGTGCATGCAACAGTCTTCTACAGAATGGAGAGAGGAAAAACTGCAGAAGAGAAGGGAATAAATACAGTTCAGGATTGAGGCCCTGTGTAAAGGGCTGTCTTGTAGGATGGGAAGCCACTTGAAATGCCTTCTCATTTCCAAACCACATTTGCAAAATCCAGTGCTGGGAAAACTGACTCATGCAATTGTCCTAACCCTTCTAAGCATTATTTAACCTAGTGCTCCTCTTTTGTTGCTCTATGCCCACAAGACTCTCTCAACCTAAATAAAGATTTAAAATCTGTTGCTTTCTAATTAGGGCTGTTTGAGCAGAAAGTTACTCAGCTTCAGTGTCATATGTAGGACTGTGTCATTTTTGGAATGAAGGAATACAGTGTTAATGATCACACATTATTTGGTACTAAAGCTGCATAAGCTGAACTAACGAACACCAAAAATGAAAGCAAGCAGCTTTATATCTGAAGATTCTACAAAGTTTTGATAGGTAGATTTCTTCTAAGTGGCAAACAGCTTCTACAGTCATGTCTCACTGACTGAGTAGCCCCTTATATTGTGGATTTAGTTCTGATATCTTTGCAAACAAAAGCGACTTGATCTGAATTGTGCTTTTGTGAGTGTAGGATAGAGCTTCAATGCAATAAACACTTTTACAGCACTCATAGATAAACTAGATGCATTACTACTCTATTTTTTTAATGATTCCCTACAATATTTTATCTTAAAGAAATTAAAATAAAATACTAGGGTGTAATCTAAAAAAAGTTTCAGTTGGGAAGCAGAGTGCTCAAAAATCTACTTAGCCTCATTTATTTCAATATATGAAAAACTACTTTTCCTCTTCCAAGGAAAAACAATAAATGTTTCTACTCCTGTGAACTTGGAAAACTTTGAGGGTAGTGGTTTGAGTGTCTCTTTTCCATTGAAGCTGAGAATTCAGAATATTGATGTGAGGCAACTGCTTGGCATAGTTTGATTAGCTTCCCATGGAGTCCCTTGTGTTGTCATAGGCCTCACCCTCCATTCAAAGCCCTGAGACTACTACTGGTTTTGGTAGGCTGACTTTATTCTTTCTTACCCACACCTCTTTCCTCCTTGCTTAGTCATGAAATATCTGGTCATTTGGTAATGTTTGGATAAAACTGAGAAATTACTGTGAGCTAGCTGTTTAAAATATAGAATTCATATTTCATGGAGAAAGAAGGATGCCTGTGCTATGGGTATATTTTGGCAGTATTCTTAGTACTCTCATAGAAAACTTTCTGATCCTGTTAAGTGACTGTAATCTTTTCTTTGGGATAGGGCAAAGATTTGATCTTTTCAACATAGAATCATAGAAACATAGCTATTAGTGACTGTATTTTCACAAGCCCACATTGACAGTTCCATCACACATAGATGTCTCTTTCAGATCTTGCCACTCCACTCAGCTTCTTGCTGCAAAAATCTGCATATACTTATTTCTGCCTCACTCTTGACAGACATTTCTGCTACCTTGGTGTCTCAAACGCTGCTCTGACTCATAGGCTACGTGATTGAACTGCTAAATAATGACCTTTTCAGCATAATATATGTTGCAATATTACTTCAAGATCAGAGCAGGAGAAGAGTGGAAGACGGAAAATGTGATGCTGATGTGTACAAAGGGATTCCAGAGTTATTTGGGAAATGTGAGCTATTTAATTTTGCAAAAAGTTGTAAAACTGATATCGCAAATCATTCAGAGTTAGGCATAATATATTTGTGAAGAGTCAGAGTGCTTTCCGTGATCAGAAGTCATCCCTCCAAAAACAGGATCTTTTAATCCCAAAAAACCTCATTAGGTTTCTTTGGAGACATCACTGAACCTGTGGGTTATGGTGATCCTGTTGCTTTAGTACACATAGCTTTCAAAAGTTTTTGAAGTCTTCCACATTATTTGTTGAATTTACTAGGGTTAAGAGCACAGAGATTATAGAAAATCAGAAATGACACTAAATTTCACATTCAAGGATGATCATTGAAGTATCTATGGGAGGACCTGGGCTATTCCACTATACTATAAACAAGATTGTAAAAAAAAAAAACTGAGTAAGTGGAATGACAAAGTTTGAAGCCCATATTTAGTTATTTGCAATTACTAAAGTTAAATCAGACTGTAAAAATTCAGATAGATATCAGTAATAACTGAGTAATAAAATGACATATGAGATTTAGGTATTCAAAAATTTTCCTTTATACGGTCTACTGTGATTGTTTATACTTAAGCTACAGCCACCTAAGGAAGAGATTGTGATGTCATGAGTCTTTTACTTTTCACTGGGTAGAGTGTCAGAAGCAATCAAAAAAACAAACAATAGCTATTAATAAAAACCATTCCAAAGTCCAAAGCAAAATAATATTTAGGAAATAATATTCATCCAATGAAATTATCCAGCAGAAGTTTTCATTGAAAGCATAGTTTGATTTGGAATTAATTAATAGATCATACTGTAGAGGTCAAAACTGTAAATTGGTTCAGAAAACTACAAGAAAATTTTTGGAATATGATTAGCAGACCAATTAAAGTCTAAAAAGCGCAATGAAAAATCCTTCCTTGTTCAGCAATGTGCATCGCCGGAAGCAAAAAAAAAACGCATATCCCTTGCATCTTCTGCCCAGAATTTGTTACTGATTACTAACAGAAGTATATAAAATATGGCCCTGAGTTTCCATTTTTGTTCCTTTTTTTACATAGGGCCATAGATATTCCCTAAAGCTATTCTTCAACCTAATCCACCAAACAGATGCTGTTGCAGCGTTCAGCATCCCACTGCCCAAGCAGACTGGTGAAAGGAAGTACTTGGTGCTCCACAGTGCACACTAGATTTCTGCCTCCTGGTGTGTAAGTGGACCCAAATATCCTTGAAGATTTTATGAATTCCTTTATGCTCTGCAGTTGTTGCAACTGAATATCTTCAGCTGAAACTTGTTCAGTATGAAGTAGAGAACAAGTACAGCACTCTTGTAGTGGGTTGACCCTGGCTGGATTCCATGGACTCGTTAAATCCCTTTCTGCAACTAGGCAGAAGGGAGAGGGGTCATCCACCCACCACCTTTATGGGCAAAAAACAGACTCAAAGTGAGGTAATACCTAAATTTATTACTAACAGGATAAAAGCTAAGCTAAATAGTGAGAAATAAAACAGTCTTAAAACACACACCACACACACACACTTTTCCCCCCACCCCTCCTTCTGTCCATGGTGGGTTGTAGTTGGTTGCAGTTGCTGCTGCTTGCGATGTGAGTTCCCCACCCCTCGGGGTCACTCATCCATGGGGTGCAGTAAAGGTTGAGTCCCTGCACCCTAATGGGCCTCCATGGGTTGCCGGGGACATTCTGCTTCAGCACGGTTTACAGGGGACCACAACTGAGTCCATCCCCTGCTCCGTGGGGTCCCTTCCACGGGAGAAAGTCTTTAATAGACTTCTCCAACGTGAATCCATCCCTCGGGCAGCAGCTCTTCCATATCTGCTGTCCCGAGGGCCACAGCTCTCACTC
>VWZG01001921.1:281532-305994 GCA_013396735.1 Grallaria varia
GAAAACCCCCCCTCCACCCCCCTCCCCTTCCCAAAAAAAAAAAAAAAAATAATAAAATTCAGCTACAGAAACCCAGGACAACTCTACAGGGTGCGCATTCATGAGGGGGTTGATTTTAGTAGACCTACACATATGCATACACATACACATGCACACACACACACATCCCCCTTTCTTGATCGGAAACCACCTGACTCTCCCCATCCCTGGACACACTGCAAGTCCTAGGCTTTCAAGGTGGAAGGCTACTGGAGCAGTTGAGTCACTGACATGAACCTACAGCAGACTGAAAAGTACTTATGATTTAATCCTGAATTTCACTGTTTGATACAGGTCAGGGCAGAGAACTTTTGGGTTTTCTGGGCCTGTTGAGTTAATGGAAAATAGCATACTCTAAAGAATTGAACTGTCCTACTCAAAATGCCGTCCTCTTGTGCAGATATGAGTATAGGAATTTGCTTGGTTAAAGTGCAACCCTTGTTACCTAGCAGATTTTAATTGTGTGAGTTTGCTGTTGCATTCTCCTTCAAGGCAGTATTCTGCAGGACACATCTATCTTTATTCCAAGTCCTGTCTTCCCTGATGTAGCCTTCTTTGATATGATGGTGGAAACACATGTGCATTTGCTCAGACCAGTCTCTCTTTGCAGAGCATACATGTGGTTCCCTTTTTTCCTTCTGTGGCAGTATATTTGTAGATTTGACTTTTAATACTTTCCCTTCCCACCTGGACAGCTATATATTCTTCATAAGAATACTTCCACAAAATTAATTCATTTTTTCTGACTGAAAATTTCTTTTTAACACTTTCCTGAATGAGCCATCAATTAATATGCAGATCAGAATTGATCACAATTTCCTTCAAGTACAACTCTTTAGTTGGTTAGTGATTAATTCACACTGGTGACCTCCCTGAGCTCTTGGGGATACAGATTTTAATTTTACCTTATTAGAGAAAAAACACAATACAAATAATAGATTCAGATACATGAAGTATAGTAAGATTAATAGAGGATCAGATAATCATCTGTGCTACATGGCATGCGTTTGAAACAATCTCTTGTTTTCAAGTTATCTCTGTTTCTTAACTAATTTTATTTTTTAGAAACACAATCTCTACATGGGGAAATACACTTGAACTTTTCACATTCTACTAATAATACTTCAAATAGTAAGATGCATTAGTAAAATAATTGAAATATAAGACAGGAGGGAGTTTTTTGTTGGGATTGGTTTGGGTTTTTTCCTGGATGGTGAATGGGTCTTTAACCTAGGCCCCTCTACTTTGAGCTTTTTTAGGAAATCTGCTGCTCTTCCCTCTGCATTACATATTTCTGCATACCCTCTCCCAGGTCAGACTCCCCGGTATAACAGTTTCATTTCCCTGGGTATATGTGAGTGTACCATGGAGCAAAAGCTGTGGTTTTCATGCTGTTCATTGAATCCGTGTACTGGGTCCTCAGGTACTGAACATTTCACTTTGAATTTCTCATACTGCATTCTGCTCTAAATACCGGAGCTGGTGCGTTGCTCACATATTTCATTGTGGGCCAGAATTTTCATCTAAAGGATGTGCTGCGTTCCCAAATTTTCACCTAGGTGAACTGGCAAGAGTTTCACACAACTCTGATAGCAATTAACCAGTGTAGAAGCCTCTGAAAAGACTCTGCAATAACGAGGCTTTGAGAAAGCAACAGGGTTCATGTAAACTTTAACCAATATGTGTGTGAGCTTCAACAGAGGAGATAAAAATCACATATTTTTGTGGTAACCCCTTATCATTCAATCTCTGCCTCAGGCCCTACCTCTGGTGTTTTTTCACCCCTCAAACAGGCACCTGCAAAATCACTAACTCCATTCACCTGCTCACAGTAGCTGTTACCACTGTGGGAAAACTATTCCACTATATTTTTAATCCTTCTATCCGTGAACTGACCCTGCCCTTCCTTTCTCCAACTGCCCTGAACCATTACTATGCTTGCAAAACTGACATGGAAAATGAGCAGAAAAAGAACCAATCAACAGCTCTTGAACACAAACTAAAAGTGAAAGAGTCTGACTATTAATTAAAGGATGATCAGGAATATTTTAATTGCGTATACAACTTCCTGAAAATATTTCCTGATCCAAACTGTGCTTTCTGTTGGGAGAGTTTCTTAACTATGGAGTAGCAATTCCAGACTATCTTGAGGAAGACTCACAGCCCCATGGCAAGCAAATCAGTGCTCACCTGTGTAAGCTGAACTCCAGTTCCTGTTTTGTAGCTGGGACTCAAACCCATGTATTTTCTATTTTGGGTGACTCCCATTGCTATTGAATACACAACTGTTAGGGTGGTAGGTGCAAAAACCTGACTGCTTACCTGTTTTGCTTTATTCTTTGATTTTCAAAAAGTCCATGAAGTTTTGCTTCCTGACACAGAACCAACCATTTGAGCTTTGGTCTCTGTAAAGGAACTGCATGTGAAAATGTGAAGCAGGACTTGCAACCTGTTAGAATAAGCTATACATCTTCTGGATGCAGATAGATGTTGGATACTGACTACAGCCTGAAACCCCTGGAGATTGCCAGAATGAGTGGTGAATTACAACTGAAAGTAAAGTAATTGTCCCAGAAGTATTTCTGTTTCATGTTATTAGTGGCATTTAGTTTCTGACTGTAGTATGCCCCCTCTTTGTGTCTCTCAAAAAGCTTCATGATCTGCAGTCCTTCTTTGCAACAAGTGAGGTTCATTTTGGTGGGGTGAAATAGCATGATAAGTGAAGGCTTGGCCTTGTATATACCCATTTGCAAGTTTAAAGCAAGTTGTTAATAGTCCCCATTGAGTGATTCACTCAATTAAAATTATATTACAATATTAGTGATGAACTCCTGCTGATCTAGGCAGGAACAAGCAAACGCCTGTCTAGCCTGTCTCTGGCTGGAGCTCAGAGCAGCTGCTTTTGGAAACAATGCCAGTGCAAAACGGCTCATACCCTGATGCACTGTGCCAGCTAGCAGCATTCATCAATTCAGGACTTCTTCACTGAAGGTCAGCTATACGCACCGTGTTTATATCCCTAATGAACCATTCACCATGGCTGCCTGTTCCCCTTTATAAGTCATTTGTAATTTGTCTGTTCCAACTCCGGCATGTGGCATGCCAGGACATGGCTGGTAATGTCCTGATCTAGCCAAAGCAAGTGCTAGAGATGAAGAGTGCAAATCAAGCATGTTGAAGCTCACCATCTACCTCAAAAAGAATGTCCTGAAAACAGTTATCAATCTGTTCTTCCACCTATCTCCATTAGGGTAAGCATATTCTGACTCCAGTGTGTGGCCTTGGAGTTAAAATATGGATTTAAATAAAATTGTAAGACTAATCTAGACTTCCGCTTACATAGCAAAAGATTCTAGCAATATAATTTCTTTCCAAAGTATATTTTCCCTCCTGTGAGCTGTGATATGCCAGAGTAAATTTCCATTCCTTCCAGCTGCAGCAGGTAAATAACTGAACATTTTCAAATTTATGAATTCATTATTTTTTAGAGAAAAATATTCAAGTCCCAAGAGGAATAAAACAGTTCTTTTACTATTCCATATTACTTGCACCCAAACAATAATTCCCATTCAATACAATTGTCTGTTATCTCATTAAGTATTTCTGAAGAACGGAACAGAAAAAAAAGAGAAGTCAGATACAGAGGAGCACTTTGTTCAGATTGTTAATTTTTTTTTAATTTTTTTTTTTTTTTTTAAATCAGAGCTTTGTACCAAGAGTTTGGAGGTTTCTGTGGCTGATAAGTCATAGAGTATTGCCATACAAACGGATTTCCTGACAGATCTTTGGAATTATCTGGCAAAACTGATATTTACCTTTGAAAAAGATTAATCTTAGAGGAAGTAATTATCTCATTGAGACATAGTTTCATTTTTAAACTCCCTGACTTTTCTGGCTATAACTTTCATCTGATTTTCTCTCATAAACATTAATTGTGAATTTTGTAATTACAAAATGATTTCTGTATTAGGAATTCAATGGGAATGAAAGTATTGTACTCACCTTGGAACACAGACTTTGTCTCTGTGATAGCCTTGAGGATCTATTATCACGTGACTAAGATTTCCCTTCTGGAATGGTACTTATCCACCCATATAGAGAAGGCTGCAGCAGTCCGACCTAGTTAATCTGGACTCTCTCTATGATTCAAAAAGAAAAGCTCAACAAATAGAGGCATGATGGAAGATTCAGTGTAGAAAATAATCTCACTCCTTGTATTGAATTAACGGTTTGGTTTTCTTTTTCTTTATCCTTATAAATGGGCACAATCTCTCACTCTTTTTACATTATTTCATATTTAACAACAGCTGAAGGCGATTTCACTTTCTACTCTGCTACTCCAGTTAACATGGCTTGGTTGGTGTAGTGGGGAATGAAGCAAAAGGGAAGAGAAAATAACTCTAAAACTCAGACGTATCACGGGGCTGAGCTGTGTGTTGTTTGGTGTTTTGGTTTGATGTGCCCCATTTCTCAGCTGCCATTTCAGTTCTGCACAGTGCCCAGAGCAACGAGCTTCATAAACTCATGTCAAGGACAGAAAGAAAGCATAACAGTAGACTGATCTGTTCAGCCTAGTGCAGGGAAAGATGAATGGGAAGACAGTCACTGAAAGACACAGCAACTGATATATGCCATAGCTTAATCTAGAAATTATTATATTCAACTGCAGTCGTGACATCAGGCCAGATGTCAGCATCCTCTTGCAGTGCCCCAAAAGCCTTTAAATCTTTAAAAATGTCATTTTCCTCAGTTCTGTTTCTATAAACTTATTACAATGCTTAGCATAGCTCTACAGCATTATCAATTTTTACTGAGCAACTTATGAGGTACTAATCTACAATCAATGATGCTAAATATAAATTTAGGGGCTGATGCAACTGCTTCCAGTCTCTCAGTAAAATTCAACCTCATTTGTTGGACAACAGGAACTTCTTGGTTCAGTGTAATTGGGAATGGGGCATTTTTTTTCAGGTAAGGCAGTAATAACCTCCTGCCTCCTTCCCTTGCCCTGGACTTCTGGATCCATCTAACTGAAAACTTTATTTTTTTCCTTTTTATTCTGTTCCCTTCTCCCAATGTTCCTTCCTCTTTCCTCGCTCTCTGCTTCAATCCCTCAATTTGGGAAAAATTTCCTTCCAACTATATGATTTTTTGGTCAGATATCTTTATATGCTTTAGCACAGCCATGAAAGTTAGCCAATATCGAAATCATTCTGACAGATTATGACAGGTTGTAATTTAATGATAAACTACCCCGATGTGAGAAAACCTTCCACAAACAGTTCATGCCACGTAGCTGCAAACAGTGCAGCACTAGCTTCATCTAGAAGTAAAATGTTTTTTTCTTTCACTACCAAGTTTTCCATGAGAATTGATACTTGGCACAGCTTAAAGTTGCTGGATGCAATTAAATCTGGCACAAGACCACTAGCATTAGCAGAATTATATCAGAGATGTGTTTTGCCTCTTCTGCATCTAAGAGTCTGGAAAATTTCAGGATAATGGATAGGTAGCTCAGCAAGAAACTGAAGTTATTTTACAGTACCTGTTTAAAAAAAAAAATCCAAGTTGAAGTTAGAAAATTGGAATATTAAGGCTTATTCTTCATCAAGGTGATTTTGTTGTCTCCATTACCCTTAATGGAGCCATGTCAATTTATACCAATAAAGCGTTTCTTTCTGGCTAGTGATAACAAGAATGTATTATGCAAGAGCATGAATTACGGGCAAGGAATGCACTGTGAATAAATAGAGAAGAAAAAAATGGTCTTTCTGAAAGATCTTTACAGTCTAAACATTAGACAACAGACAAAAGAATGATGCTGTCAGGCAAGCAGAGAAAAAACTTCAGGAAACGACAGCATAATAAATGAAAGAAAATGTGAATCTATCCATTTTGACATGTCACAAAGGTTTACTGTTTCTTTTAAAGTGATGATGATAATATTCTGTTATTTTTGAAATATCAGGAGTAAAATCCAGCCCCACTGATATTGTGGGAGGCTTACTACTGATTTCTGTGGGACCATGGTAGACAGCAAGCAACTTTCCTTTTCTGTATGAAGCCTGAGCTACACGGTCTCTGGATACAACATAGCTACCATTAAATAATAATATTTTTAAAAGTTAATTACACATTTTCAGTGATTCCTTTTCTCTTCTTATTTAAAAGAAGACTAATTTAAATAATAGCCTTATAAAAATGCATGTTTTCTTTTCTCTCCCTCTGGCTTTCCTATCCCTCTTCTTTGTTCAGAATAAGACGTTCATTATTTGTCCAGTAAATGAATAATCTCCTAATTAACTGCACTTGTTATGTGATGAATATTCAATTACCATTATGGGAAGAGGAAGAAGATGTATCATACCTAAGCAAATTAATTTGTTGTTGGGCAATGAATTTGCATCCACCTGGTTGCAATTGCTCACTCAAAACACCTCTCCAGATTTGCTATATTTGAGAATTAAAGGAGTACACAGCCCATTTGCAGCCATATACAAAAGGTGAGTACCTTTCTCTCTGTGTCTTTTAACAGCGTTATTCAAAAAATTAAATTTAGAGATAATTTGTGTCCTGTCTAGTGGTAAGAAACAGGTATTACCAAGTAAATTACATTCATTTCCTGTCTTTGAAAAATGGAAGCCCTCTCAGATCATGTTGACAATTAAGTGAGAGTTTCCCCTATGGAAAACCAGGCCAAACTCTTCCTACACTATACACACTAAAATATCCTTAATGTCCAAGTCCCATTGTTCCTGTCTTCTTGGTGGTGTCTAAAACAATACATAAAGTATCCAGGATGAAATGCTACAAAGCCAACATAAGGGTTTATACACTAGTCAAAGTTTATCCAACTAACAAAGTGTAAAGCTAAAGGAAACAAAGACCACTTCGTAGGACAGAGTGGACTCACTTCTGCCCAGGGGAGAGACTGTCCGCCTGATGCTCCTGCCCATCCTATTCCCTTAAATTTAGAGTGGAGTTATTATAAGTGCGGTATGACAAAAGTCCTCCATGTAAGCTATCTGTGACCTGGAACGTTCCTAACACAGCCCTCACACTACTGTTATACCATCTATCCGTAGAACAGCTGCTTTGCAAGGATGACTGCATTTTCTCTATTTACTGCCAATTAAGGATCATTGTGGTACTTAGTATGGGACACAACAGTAAGACTGGAAATGATCCAAATTTAATACAAAAGACTTCTCTAACTTAAAGAGAAAGAAAGAAGGGGGAAAAAAACCCAAGCACAACCCTACCCATCAAAAAACTATACCAAAAATTAGACAACATCAGGGTAAAGAATAGAATTACTGATGCTATATATCATCAGACCCTGTGGCCAAGTGCTGAGGAGGAAATATCTCATCTGTTCTTTGGGAGGGGGAGGAGAAGTCTAAACAAAACCAAACCTGCTGACATAGATTAATTTGCATGAAAATGCTATCCAGAAACCCTACAGATTCTCTCCATAGGCTTTCTGAGTAGTAACCAGAAAGTGTCAGAGGAGTAAAAGGAGTGAGGATAGAGATTGAAGTTTATGATGAAATTCTATTTCATAACTGTTGGGGTTCAGTTCACTTATGGCTTGGAGGAGTGTGGGTTTGCTGAAACATGAAAGAGTGTTGCAGGCTTATGCTGTAGGATACAATGCAGAGGCAGTTTGCAGACACCAGAGGGGATGCCTGGATGCCTACAAACACCCTTCACACACCTTCTTTACCCGAGTTGGTGTGGGTGGCACAGGGATTAGTGGCAGCACCTCAAAACAGATCAGAAAATAGTTGTGATAAAGTAGGAGATTTTGAGAGACAAATGAACTTGTGAGGTACTGACATCATCTGGGAGCAGAACTGGATGTGGGAGTTGTTTTTTCCTCATATGCATATATCTTAAGCTCGATATCTTAGCTTGTTAGGATCATTGCTATAGTTTCTTTCCATCTCTACTCACTGAAGACATAATTTTGATTTGTCACTGTAGTTGCTTTCCTAGTCTCAAAGTCTGAGCTGCATTTACCCACATGCTCTCAGCAGTGGTTGTAGGCACTGTCTGTAAACATTGTCTGTAGACACACACTCAGGCTGTGGCAGACAACAAACTACTTCCCCTAGTGCTCTGTCTTGTAAAGGACGGAGAATGAGTGTGCTCAGTGTGTGGCAGTCAATGAGTAGCAGTAATTTCAATGTGTATCTTCTCTCATAATTTCTTCTTTGCAAAAGGACCTTTCCTGCTTAATCACAGATTGATTGCCGTGCTTCTACCCAATTTTATTCAGAGAATACAAGAACACTCAGCCTGCGACCAGCACAAGGTCACCAGTGACATTTCTTTACTCTATGTAATTCTCACTTCCTGCTAACACATAGAGAAGCCAGACTGGTAAGGGAAAGCCACAATTTGACCAAAACTTACACCAGTGAGCACAGGAGCAAACTGTCAGTGAAGTGGCAAAGAAAAAGGGAGTAAAGAGAGAGTTCTGCAGCCTGTGTCCTAAAGACATACAAGTTACATAAAGACGTACAACTGCTGTCTGCAGACTTACATAGGCAGATGGGAATCTGGAAATACTCTGATTCTCCTCCTGGAGAGAGGATATCACAAATGGCAGGGATTCTGCACCTCAGTGGTTGCTGCCAGCTGTTAAGGGCAGAGAAAAACGTGTTTTGAATGTGTTGGCCAGAAGTTTTTTAGTAGACATTTTTTTATTTTATTTTCTAATAAGAAGACTCATAGTAAGACAAAGCTGGTTGAACTTGATGCCTTTTTGGTGTAAAGAAAAATTAAAGGAACTTTCAGTAGCTGAAAAACTTTTTTGACTTTATTTTTTCAATGCAAAGTATTTGTAGCTTTTTCTTATACTCTGTTCATATTTTTACATATTTTGACCAGTAGCTTTTTTAATTCCCTTTTTTAATTGAATAACAGAGATAAAAATCTAACAAAAAATATTTCTAATTTAAATATTAGAATACCTTTTTAAAGAATGTTTTCAATAAAAAAACCTTTTCTTAGGGAGGAGAAAGGGGATTGGAGAAGGTTTTCATCTTCTTTTTTGTCTTTAAAAAAGATTTTCTATTCAGAAAAATGTCTGCCAACTCAATATATTCCCTTTCCTGTCACTAACGGAGAAACATAAAGATCCCCTAGACAGATCTGATTCTTTCCCTAATAGAGGTTAAGTTCTTTGCCAAGAAGTCATTGCCTTTACGTGCTATTGAAGCAGCATGCTGCCCAGCTTTGCTCACCATATTTAGCTGTTTGAGTGTAGGTTGTGTATGTTAGGATGAGGGTGATAAAGCAGGTGTAGACTGCAAAATAAGATGATTTTCTTTACTGCACAATTACGGTTTATGTTACTATAAAGCTCTTGCCAGGGCTGAAAAGTTGGGGAGGATTAAAGGAAATGCTATAAAACATATCAAAGTGGATTGCATAAACAACTACCATGCTCTGGGAAATGGCTGATTAATTGACTGAAGTGAGACATCTGCAGGACATAGGCACTATGGATATATCAAAGGATCTCAACTGTCTCGTTTGTTTTAATAAAAGTGGCTTAACTTGTTCCAACAGTACAAAGCCTCTTGTTACACCTGGTTTTGTCATTCTCATTGTTAAGGGTAAGGGCACTATACCTCTAAGTGAAAGAGTCTTCCTACACCCAGACCTACTTGGACATTCCCCAGTGCTGAGACAAGGAAACAAGACATTGTTGGGTCTCATAAATTAAGAAAGAAACCAGATTTAATAAATAAAATGGGGGCAGGGGAGTGTGGGTGTTTGAAAAAACCTTTACCTGCTTCTTTGACCTTCTTTGACCATATTAAGAAAAGAACACTCAATGTCCTTTCATCTTCCAAGCATATCCAGGCCTTGTGCCAATAGCGCTTTGCAATTCTCAGGAAGCATTTTCAGCTAAACAGCGCTATCCGACTCCCTGGTGAAAAATTTACAAACAATGAGGCCCATAACACAAAGGTAAGACAGTGATCTCTTGTGTAAGTGCCTGGCTCTGACTGAAAACCATACACACTTTAGATGCTCTGACCAGAAAATCATCCAGGATAGAGTTCTTTGTACTCTATTTGATATTTTTTGGAGGCAAATGGCTATTTCTTTCTTCTAAAATCCAAACTATTATGCATAGACATAAGTGTATGCATATGAATGTGTGTATGTATATATTTTGTGTATATAACCTAGGGATCTCTGGCCATTTTGCACTGATTAAGCACTTAAGTTATGCAAAATGCAAGGAAGATAAACCACCACTACCCTGAAAGTGAAAGAGCTTGGTCCTAATCACAGTCTCAGGCTAAGTGTTGTTCGTAGAGATGCTGGATCTCTTCTACATTTTCATTTATTGATTTGTGTATAAACATGGCATGGAGAAAAGGAATTGCACATGGATGTCCTGCTATGTTATCATCAGTAGGAGGGATAGTGGGCTTGCTGAGAGAGTTTAAAATGCAGTAAATATTTCTGTTACTACCCTGTTAAGAAAGGACAATGAAGATAGAAGTGTTTGCAATATCTTCCTGGCTAGCAAAGCGTCTATATTCACTCGGTTTCTGTAGGATTATTTAACAAATAATTTTGAATAACCAAACAAGTAGGAAAAAGATTGAGTAACATGGAGCAATTTGTATGCAATTATGGGAAAAGAGTAATTTATTTACTCTTTCCAAGACACTACAAATTATCAGGTTTTCACTTAGCTGTGTCGTTACAACAACAGAAAATTATTAGGACTCTCTTTTGTTAGTACTTTTAAAAATACATACATTCAGCACAAGGCCATTTTCCTTCATACTTCCCTTCTATCTGCTGCTGTTTTTAAAACTATTTAAAAAATGTGTATACAAAAGTATTTACCCAGTGTAACTTGTTACTAAAATGACATGACTGAAAATATTTCTAAATACCTCATAAATATAAGTAACTCTGAGGAAAATTTGAAACTTTAAGATGTAATTAACAAATGTGATATATTATAAATGATAATCAAGAAACTAAACCACTGACCCGCAAAACCAGCTCCTAATGATAGATGCTGAAGTAGTACAGATATTCCAGAGACAATGTAGGGAAAAAAAAGCCAGCACCATAAAGCAGAATTTGTTTTATGTTTTAGAAATAAGATGTGGTTGTGACAAGCAAATATTGACTAGTGCTAAAAAAAATATTCACAGTGGCTTAAGATATCCACAACTATTTTTTCTACCCTGATTAAATTTCCTCACCACTGCACAAGATGCAGGACTTATATTGCAGACATAACTATGCTAATATATCCTTATTAGTTTAGCTATGGCAGCAGGATCCTTTTGTACAGAGGTAGAGTATGTCGACAGAAGGAGCTTTAGTTCCTGCATAGTTATGTAACTTCCCCAAGCACCCAGAGGTCAGCCCATAAAGCTCTTCTTTGTCATCATAGCTGTGTCCACATGGGGGTTTTGGCTCGTGTAGCTATTTTGGCAAAGAATATGTGATTTTTTTCACACTCTTCACTGACATAGCTGTGTGGATGAAACATTGCAGAGCAGAAGAAGCATGTACACACAATATGTCTCTCCCTCACCAGCATGCCTTTGCTTTTCACCTCATCACAAATTAATAACTTGAGGCACAGTTTACTGAAGAAAGCAGTAAACATAAGGAGTTTTAAGTATCACATCACTGTTACCCTCAGATACTCCTAGAGGATCATGGGGTAAAGGAAATAGACAAATGGGTGGTGCAATTAAAATTAAGATTTCAAAATAGTTCCTTTTTTTTTTTGTTTTATTATGATTCTGTTAGACACTGAGAAAAAAAAAAGTAACATACAGGTTTGGCTTGGCACTAGAAATTTTTGAGATAAAGAATCATCAAGGTACTAATGGTCCATTAAAGTGTGTTGGTGAGTACAGTTTTAGTAAATTGGGAGCCCTGCTACTGGGATCATTAAGACTGGGGTCAGTATGAGTTTTTCTGCCAGCATTCAGGAAACTCTAAACAAAGGAGAAAAATAAATGTGTGGACTTTGTAGGCTTTACATCCAGGATACCCTGCCAGCCCCAGCTGGCTCCTGGCATCCCACAGCCAGCTTTACACTCAAGGGAGGGATTTTCAAAGCACTTCTTATGACCAGGCCACTGAAGTTTGACACTCTCATGTAGAGCCAAGTAGACATCGTTAGTCATAACAGCAGGAGGAAAAATTGCAGTATCTTGTCTTCAGCTCCCATTTACCCATGAGAAGTGGTAAAAAATATACTATTCCACTATTCCAGCTATTCTGATCCACACACCAAGGAAATGCTCATGTGCCATCAAAGTGCTGTCCCCAGTGTTCAGCTGTCAAAAGATCTAGGTATTATATTTGCCTTTTTTATGCTTGTCTGCTCCCTTATATCTCCTGCTGAGAGCCCCTTTTTCCAGTGTATGCAGGCTGAGACACAGTGAGCACCTGAAATGATTCTACAGAGAGACAGAAGGTCATAGATACTAGCTTCTAGGACAAGCTATATCTCTCTAGGAACACTTTATTTTACTCAGTGTGTTACTAAATAGCAAGTGGTAGGTAGACATAAAATACCTGTGATACTTGTATGTTGATAGACACACTCTTCTCCTCCCACTTTTTTATTTCCTTTCTCATCCATTGATGCCATACTTGGACTTCTCTGAAGCGGGTCGATGAATAGTAAGATGTTTCAATATCAGTGAAAGTGGGTTGTACTCCAGATGAGTTTTTACTTGATTCTTTAGCAAGAAAATCCTTCATTTTGTTTCTACAAAACCCCCTATGAACAGGAATGTTCAGATATGAATAAAACAATGATCTATGTGAATAAGTGTTTTCTGAAGAAGTTGAACAGTAAATATTTACATAGTTTACATTTCTGTATAAACCAGGAAGCTAGAAAATAAATCAATGCCAGCCATTCTGTGTAAATCTTTTTGCTTGGACTAGCTGACCAGCCTGGGGCAGAAGGAAGAAGGAACATTCATTATCATATTGATTCATTAGAATTAATTCAACTCCCAATAAAGGCTAGTTAAAAATATGTGTGACATGAACAAAATAGGCTAAAGAATAATAACTGGAAGAAAAAACGGAACATTATGAAACTGGTTTTGCAGTGTTTCATCTTGCATATTATTTGTAACTCTTGCTAAAAATATTAGTATTACTAACCTGGAAAGAAAAGCCTAGAATTCAAAGACAATTTTTTACCACAATGGAACAACTTCTAAGAGAGAAGTGGAGGAAAAGAACAAAAAGAACTACAAAACACGGCAACAAATACTGGTGTAAAAAGAGATGATTTATCCAAGTTATGACTAATGCATTCCTCTAATCATATTGTGATAACTGAAATCAAATTCCAATGGATTATTGAGGTTATACAGGTCTGCTGCAGTTATTGTGATGTAACACTTCATAGACACTTCAGCAATTCTGAAAAAAAAAGTAAAATGGCTCAAGATGCTCTCCATTTTACCTCAACTGATCTCTTCAGACCAACCTGATTAAAGAAGCAGCAGGATTATCTGTCTTATGGGCCATAGAAAGCAGAGTTTCAGTAGTATGGACTGGGGCTTATGGTATTGATCTCACCATCATGATTGACTGTGATTGCTTTCCAAGCTAGTAACTTGATGGGAGAGAAAAATAAAGGACAAATTCTTCAGTCACCTACAAAGTATCAGTTAACAGTCCTGGTGACAAAACTGTTACCTACTTGGATTATTTTACACTAAGACAGTGTAAAATGAGCAAGTAGCGGAGGACAATTTGTTTGCTACCTAAAACCGCAGTCATCCCCTGAAGGTACTATTGCAAGTTATTTATTTAAGAATGGCAACCTGATACCTTTCTTAAGCATGAAAAAACAAGGTCACTAACCAGAGTGAGTTAAACTGTAGTGAACTTTGGTCATTGAGTACCCCAGAAAATATGACATCATCTAATGCACTAGCACATGTTTGTGTTCGAAAGTGATCCTTTTTATTTAACTGCAATAGCAGCTAATTTATTTGTACTCTGGCAGACAACCTGTAAAATACTTGCTCTCTTGTTCACTCATTTTAAAAAAATGCCTTGTGAAGTTTTGATCGTTTAACCAACCAAGTGGATTTCTATGATGGAGAGACTGAATCAGTAGAGAAGTGAAGGGTTACAGGTATAGTTTATCTGGATTTCTGTAAAGCCATTGACACCGTCCCACATAGTATCTTTCTCCCAAAACTGGAGAGAGATGGATTCAATGGGCGGACTGTTAGATGGATAAGAAATTGGTTAGACAGTCAAATCCAGAGGTTAGTGGTCAACAGCTCAGAGCCCTGATGGACAAGGGGGAATGGTTTCAAACTGAAAGAGAGTAGGTTTAGGTTAGGTGTTAGGAAGAAATTCTTTACTGCGAGGGTGGTGAGGCAGTGGAACAGACTACCCAGAGAAGCTGTGAATGTCCCATCCCTAGAACTGTTCAAAGTCAGGCTGGATAGGTCTCTGAGCCACCTGATCTAGAGACAGGTGTCTCTGCTACCAACATAGGCTGTACATAACCACTGACTTCATCCTGAAATGTTGTACACCAGACCACTGCCTGTTCACATAATTGTCCATGCCTTCCTTTACTCCTGGAATTATTACTTTATGCTTCATTTTCAGTTTCTAAGCCTAGTACTTAGTTTAGTATGCAAGATTCTTTTATAGTTAAGGACTATTCTAACCACGAACAAGATTTTATCATTTGTTTTCCAGGTAGCATTTCCAAATTCTTCAAATGAAGTGATTAAAACTAAGAAATAGGTCACAACCTTGGCAACCATCTGATGTGAGACAGTGTAATCTGCTAGTACAGTGGTTGTCATGGAAACTGACAATACTGGATTTTTCCTTCAATGCAACCTGTGTTTTATGCATAAATTATTAGCATATTATTAGCATATTAAATCTAAGGCACTGACACTTCAAAACAGACCACTCCTGTGTTTTATGTGTCCATGACCAACTTAAACACATTACTACTGGCATTGAGTGGAGAGTTCAGAAGTTGACTCTGACACAGGGAAGAGTTTTAAGATTGGACAGTACAGACTGGTGCCTTTCAGAAGAAGAGATCTCAGGCTATATTCCTTTTAGCTAAAGACCCACCTAAGTGTGCTGTATTACAGTGCTCATTTGTTTTACTTTTAAGGTCTGCATTGTGAATCATCTCATAGCCAGAATTTTACTTGATGTAAAACAACTTCATGAGATATGTTGAAAATTTATACGTAGTTTGTTTTGTTTTTATCCCAGCTGGAATAAGATCTTCAGGATTCTCTGAGAGAAAACAAACAATTCTTTCACTCCTTCCCAGCCCTTTATTTCTCACCTAACACTTCCCCAAATAGCCAGGAGTTAAAATTCCTCTTTTAAGCTCAAGGACTAGTGCTTAGGTCTTTCTCCCATCTTGCTCAATTAGCAAATTGCTAAACTGTAGCCTCTCTTTCCAGGTTGGCTTCCTTCATCTATTCCTTACTAGTCTGAAATACATATTGATTGCAAAGATATTGATTGCATTTCTGAATGACAAAAGATTCACTTCATTTTTCTTTCTTATTTTCCACAGCCCAAAGCTGTGTGTGTAGTAACTTTCAATGTGGGAAAAATCCAGAGGCATGAAATAAGACCATTAACCCATGGCCAAAGAACTACTGCCATACAGCATATCATCTGAGCTGACATCCATGTCTCTTTCTTCTGTAAAGAACATCTTGCCCTTAAGGAAAAACTTTGGAAGTTGAGAACAAAGGACTGAACAATGTACTGAATTTCATCTGTAAGCCTTTGAAAAGAGGCAGGGTGACAGCCCATCACTTTTCCCCTCCTTTCTTGGCATGGCAAATAAAGCCTCACGACCTCAAAGTTTTTTCTCCTAGTGCTCACAACCCAGTTTGGCTTCCTAGTAAGATTTGTCCATTTTTCACAGGATTCAGATTTGAGCTGTAAGGGATAGATACTTTAAAATGTATGTCAGCAGACAGTGGAAGGGCTAGTCTGTGCCACAAAATAGAACATGAATGTACTTTTTGTGAGCACAAGGGAAAGTTCATATAGATTTACAGTGGATTCACAAGTAATGCAAGTTATTTTTCTCAGTGGAAATGGAAAGCCTACAATTCTTGGTTACCTCAATCATATTCCCACGTTTTCTATTAAAAAATTACGCAAAGTCAGCGCAGAGATCAAAGAATGTCTATCTTCCTCAAATCTCTCCTGTCTCATTCTGAAATGTTTATGAAATCTGCAAAATCAGCTGTACTAATTCAGTTCTTAAATTATATGCCCTTTGGATATGGAAAATTTAGAGACATTTCATTCAGTGTCATAGTTAGAACTTCTTACCTTGAAAATGTTCCATGCTGTGTCTCTTCATGTCACCCATTTCTTACAGATGGTCTCAAGCACTTGCCCTGAGCAGTTCTCATTGGCATAGTCACATTATTGCTGGTGTCAGAGGAAATGTTCTGTCCTTGAAGTTTCACCAAATCTTTCTTTCTCTTCCTCCACAGTACTTTGATATAAAAAAGTACATCTGTATCAGCCAAAATATATGCTTTTATTACAATAATTATTACTCTTTTCTAAAAACACTTGCTATTCACCATAACAATTAAATTAGGTAAATGTTGCCTTTTAGCTATGACATTTTAAAGGTCACTTTTGCTGATTTCTCTCTATAATATCAAATATTAAGGTTCATATAAATAAGATTCCTTTATAGCAAGTGGAACCTCTGTTGAATGTATTGGATCTATTTTGACTACATATCAGATCAGATACAGGTGGTTCTTTTCATTGTTTTTTCTTTGTTCCTTTGTCCCCCTCCAAAAAGCTAATAAACAGCTGTTTAAAAGTTCCAGTTGTGGAGGCTAAAGACTGTTCACTTATTTTTCTCCATGAAAAGACAAAAATCTTGTTTTCCCTTTTTCTGTTTTCTCTGAAGAATTTTGGTCTGTGCAGATAGTACAAGAGCATGCTGCTTTTATTTATAAAATTTTCAGTATACTGCTACAACTCAATAACATGCAGAAACAGCAATTTTGGGTACTGTTAATGAGGTTGAACAAGATTTCCTAGAATATGGCCTTTTCTGATACTGATTTTTCCAATGTAATTAAGAAACGTGAAAATAGTTTTACTGCAGAAACAACATAATGTCCAGATTTATTTGTGATCCAAATAGTTGAGATTGTCTTCTCCATAGTTAGATTTAGAAATGGACAAGGAGAACAAGATTAGTCAAACTCAAACTATAGTTCTGTAAGTGTTTTGGGAAACCTTTTTTTCTGAACCATCCTGTAAACTACATCATGGGACAGAATTTTTAGCTGATAATTGGGTCACAGGGCTTTATCATTTTCCAGTCTTAGTCTCAGCAAAACAAACACGGACTTATTAAACAGACAATTGTATTTTAGGACTTATTGAGATGTTTCTTAGCTAGATTATCATGTAGCTTCTCAAGCATAACTCCCTTTAGATCTAATCTCCATAGAAAGTAATCCATCATAAACAAACATACAGAGGCACAGGCCAGAGTCATAACAAAAGAATACAGCTTTGTTTGGTCTTATTTTGTTTTCCCACAGTTTTCACTGTAGCTTTCAAAGCTTTATTTATTGCCATTTTGCTTTATCAACATTGATCAGAGACTCTGGTGGTAAACCAGAACAAAGAGGATTGATCTCAGGTTCAAGTAAGAGAGAATTAGAAATGGGTGCAACACAATGTATTTACAGAGATTTTGACTAAATCCAATTCCCAAGTTTTTTTTCAGTCTACTTAACTGGTCCTAGTGTGTTACTGTAAATGGTTTTTCCTATGCATTTTGGAGGGGGAAGCATTGGTTTCATTTTTTTTTTTAATAAAATGACAAGGTGGTGTATAAGAAATTCAGTTTGTTATATGAATGAGCGAGGAGACAGGTCTCAAACCTAATCAGTGCCTTTAGGCAAGGGTAAAGAGATGAGTTCTTGAACAGCTTTCTGTCCTTGAAATTGCCATCCTTGATGAACTCTTACTCATTGTAACTTCAGACCCTGTCACTAAAATGTTGTCTTAGTCACCTGTCCCTTTTTATACTATTGCATGCTTTTCCCACCAGATGGTGGGCAATAAAAGCAGGAAACAGAAGCTTGTCTATTACTGTATACTTCAAAGTAATCAGACAAAATTAAATTAAGTGCAACTGTGAAACAATTTTCCATGTGCTGTTCTGCTTTTTATGCCTGCAGCTAAAAGACAGCACTGAAAGAGACCTGGTCAGTGTTTGCAGGTAGTTGATTTATAGCTTAAGTAAAGCCTACATAAAGCATATGCTACATATGTTATCACATATTGAAAAGATGATAGTATGTCTCCTATTCTGTTGTTCTCTAGTTGTAAACAAAACTAATTATTTAGGATAGGCATTTTCTGTCAATTCCTTTAAGGAAAACCATTTATTCCAGTGATCCTGTTGTAACCAGATAAATGAAATCGTCTACTCAATGTGTAAATTTCTTCTCCTGCCTTGTTAGTGCTGTCTTGTACATGAAGTACTCATTTAGTTGCAAAAACCAATTATCATCCCTGTCTGGATACATTAAGAATTTTCCTACAAGTCTTTTTCTCTCTATCACATTTTAAGCAACACTGTACATGAATTATTCATATTGCCCATCTTGCAGGCAGGTTTTTTTATTATTAAATTCGATCATAATAATAGTTATTACCACAGTCATGGCAGTTTTATGAGTATTCTTCAATGCCATTACCTGGAAAGTTTTCAATCAAGACATATAAAAGATGCAAATCAATTTCCATAATAAAATTAAACTGTACCATCTACTCTTTCATCCTTGCAATAGAGTTGATTGACAACTTCTCCCTGATAGTTGCAGCTGATAACTTGCAGGCATGGTAATGGAGAATGGCAGATTCTCTTACTCTAATATTCTAAGAAATTCAGTATTTTTCTTGCCTTGTCAGTATTTAATACACATGTCTCCATGCAAACACAGCGTTTTAGATGCAAACAATCAGTTTACAAATATTCCTCTCTACCAAGAGAATTATTTCCCTCTAGCAGTATAAGATTTGCCTTTTACTAACCAAAGGCAGTGTTGAATCAATGAAATTCTTTAATGAATATTCTCATTTGTTACATTCTGAATAGTGATGCTCTCCACAAACGGATCTTTTCCCAAGGAAGATGTTTTACAGGTGATTCCTCTAAATTTCCTGCATTTTTATTTTGAATCTTTCTCTCTTCCTTTTTTTAGCACTTCTTTAGCACATGGTTTAATGACCACCTGATGGGTCTTTGCTCCCTCTTTGTGCAAGTACGTGATAACTTGTTCCTACTTCCTTGTTTGTTTACCACTTCTGTTTCTCTGTTTGCTCCCTATTTATCATGCCTGGTGCATTAGATCAAATTCTGTCTAAGTAAAACAGAAAAAGTAGTGTCCACCGGTGCTGTAATTAACTGCTGTATAATTTTACCTTTACTGTGGAGGTAGATTAAATCTTACTAAAGGTTTCAAATCAGATCCACTTACAGCAATTGAAAGGCAGAGAAAATCATTCATAGTGAGGAATTTACTTTGGAATTATATTGGAGTAACTAAGATGAGAATATAAACAGCAATAATAGGGATAAATGTGCATTCTCTCTTCAATTAAGCTTCAAGTAAGGCCAAACAATACAAACCACCCATCAAACCTAGTACCTTGTGAAATAAAGTGATCTTCAGAATCCAGAAGAAATTTGTTTTCATGAGACAGAATTGGACAATTCTATGCATTATGTAAAGGTTAATGTTCCCGTTGAAGTTTCTGTGTGGTGTCTGCTCAAAGGAGACTCCTGTAGTAGAGACACTCTAGCTGTATTCCAGTATAAAATCCCTACACTCCTAAGAACTTCCTCTTTCATGTTCAAAAACACTTAAGAAGATAGATTACATCACACTTCAAGAAACTAAACCATGGAAGACTGAACTGATGTCTGTTATGTAATTCAATTTATTGCAGCAAGGCTTCAGAATTAATGGGTGAATTACAATTTTTCCCATAAGCAATTTTTTATTTCTGCTAAGGTCATGTTAGGACTACTATTGTTATTTTCAAAGATGCCTGATGAAAAACCATTTTCCATATAAATTTTCAAACCTATGTAGAGGTTGTGTAGATTGCTATTTAAATTATTCATTAGTTCTTAATGTTACCTGCATATTATGGCATCTGACAAAATCACTTTCTGCTGAGAAATAATTGCTTTCTTCATCTGCAACAGATCCTGAAAAGTTTGTCAATTTTTTCCTGCTGGTATTCTCCCAATTACAGCAGCCAGGACCAGCTTATCACTATGTGGGTGCAAACGAAACTGTGTATTCTACACCCTCTATTTAATTTCTGATGAACTGTTAATAAAGAATCATTTGCAGCAGCTGCTCAGGGCACATCTGACCCCTCAACTGGATGTTAAAGGACCCTGTGAGACAGGGCTGTGTTCTTGTCTTCACATCAGCAACTCAGCCTCTGGGGAGGCATTAGCACCCTCACACCCAGTCTGAGGGTTCATGTCTGCTAATGGTCCATCAGATATTCTAAAAACAGCCCGTCACTCACAAAGTTAAATCACCCATTATGAAGCTACTCACACTGGGAGAAGGTACTGGGCATTCCCATCTGAACCAAAACATATATATTCTTTGGGTCTGAGGACTTCTGGTACCATTCATTGGATCCAGAGGAGGACCAGATCCTCAAAAGGACTGCAACTGCTACTCTTGACCAGACTGTGACCATCATCCTCACCAACAGGTTTCCCTTTCCTTTGACTTTGTACTCAGGGGGACCACGTGGTGCTCAGCACAGCAGTTAATGAATACCTTTCTGTTCATGCCCCAGGGTGCTGGATTATACATCTGTTTATTGTGGGTTAAAACCACTTTTTCTCTGTATCATTGCATGTAATGTAATCTTTTTAGTAAACTGCCACTCTGATTTGTAATCTCTCCTGAGTTGGATTCATTTTTCCTGCTGGTTTACCTTTAAACCAGCGCAGGTGTATAGATAAGTATTAGCCATCTGTAATAGAACCTTCATTTCTACATTCATAACTCTCCTCCATGGCCATTTTATTAGCTAGAGTAATAGGTCATTCCATCAATTTTTCAAAGTTATTCTAACTCAGAATATAATGTTTGGAATTTTGGGTAGCACTATAGCCCATGTGTAAAACATGCAGTCCATGTGTACAGTGAAACATAGAACAAATTTGTCATCAGCACTTTGGGATAAACTGTACTTAATACATCACAGATCATTACAAATTTCAGGAGGTGTTGGATGGCATTTTCCAAAGGGCTAAGAGTCCATTTGGAATTTGGTTCTCTTTGTCTTTGAAAGAAACAAGTCCCTAGCAAATGGCATAACAAGATTGCAATCTACCTAATAGCAGCTTATTTTTTTAAGTTTAGGTTTTGAAACTATTCTCCTATGTTGCCTGAATGCAATATATAACAAGAAGATTCAAAAGACACCTTTCCAGTCAGTCCACTCTGATTGATATGCTCAAAGCTCTTTTTCAAACTGTAAAAGTACACTATATCCATCCTTCATTGCCTCATCTGAAACACGCAAACTCTCCCGGTTGTGCCATATTCCAGTTTAAAGAATATTATCAATGGTAACTAATCACAGCTCAGCCAAATTCTTCTCTGTCCTTACCCACATTATTGCAGCTCCATCAGAACAATTATTTTCCCAGCACTCTTTCCTAACCATGTTGTCAGAGAAGGGAAAACTCCGTCTGAAATCTGCATGGGGGATGGTGTTCCTATAAGAAGCAGCGACCTTAGCGTCTGTGTTGTCATCACACATCCTTATATAATTTCAACAGGTACACTGCGTTTTACGTACTGTTACATTTTGGTTCTCGTGAGGCCTTGTCATGTTCACTTTAATCACAATGTGTGTCAGAGACCTGTCCATAGCTAGCTAGCTCTCTACCTGACTACCTCTGTACCTATCTGAAGCCTGACAGATGCCATTTGGATTCTAATGAAATAGTTCAACGACCATCCTAGATTGTGCTGTCTTTGTTAGAATGCTATAATCACAGAAAGAATGTACTTCTAAATGGAATTGCCTTGAGTTCAAAATTGGATTTTAAATTGTATTATTCTAATGTAATATTTTATTCATTGTTTGGTAAAAGATAACTTGAGATCACACATCTTTTCTGAGGCTCTGCCTTATTCTTTAAACCAGCAACTGTTTTCCATGGCCCAATCTCTAACAACTGCCCTACAAATTCTTACATGCCAGCTAGGGAAAAAGTGTAAGAGGAGACTAAATAGTCTGTTCAGGAGTTCATGACTAAATTGTGGTTTACCTATATGGCCTTTTTCCCATATGTCACTGAATATATTCATATTACGTTTCATATTTGCAACTGAACTCCCTTCGTCTGACCTACTGGAATTGAGATTCTAAGCAGATAAAGACCTTCTGTGCTTGCACGTCTGAACCATTCCTTCTGATCCTGATTCCCCCTATTTCCAAATCATTATTTCACTTTTTCTATTAAAACTTGACATGGCTAACAATATAGTTTTCAGAACTAGACTCATTTCTCATGAATGACAGATATCTCTTTATTTCTGCTGTGAATATTTTAAAAGAGGGAAAAAATTGGAGATCTTGAAGTAGTCATGGTATCAAAAATTGCACTTTGCTTTATAACAGTAATGCTTTGTAGTTATCCATCAGTCTTCAAACACTAATCAATTTTAAATTATTACAAGGTTTATAATGGAATATATCATTTGTGCTTCTCTTATCTTCACTGGAATTCATTCAAGTAGATTTTTTTTTTTTAATTTAAACTCTCTAACAGCTATTCTTTTGCTCTGGCTTAATAACCAGAAAGGTCTGCCCTCATCTTAAAATAGAGAGACAATGGTTATGTCTTCCTGCTCTTACCATCCATTTCACTGTTCCATTTTTTAAGTGGAATAGACCACACCTTTTGATAGATATCAAAGGAAAGCCTCAGAGAAATATTTTTTGAAGATTAAAGGGGTGGAATTATAAATGAGTAAATGTACTTTGATTTAATAAACCTGGTCTGATCGAAAGAGTCTGAGTCCCAAGTAGTGCAATATCCTAAGAAAGCCCTTTACAACCAGCTGGGACAAAGCAAAAGAAAGTGCTGGATTTGAGCTTTTGAATATAAATGTTCAGCTTTGAGGCTACAGCTCAAGCCAGTCCCACATTATATCTAATATGAATCTCACATGATTTTTTAGAAGTGAAAGGTGTTCACATATGGAGAAAGGCTGGCATTAGGTTGTTGATTGTGTGCTTTTTGAATGTGGAGATTGAAGCCAGAAAAAAAACCGGAAGGAGTAAAGGTCTGGGTAAAAGTGCAAAACAAGGCATCTCAGCCTGCACATTGTGCTATGAAATGTATTCCTGTTATGTGGGAAACCAACTGCATTTTATTGCTGTGAATTAGGGGTTTAATGTAATTAGAAGGAGTAATTTCATTAATTACTGTAACAAGCTGGATTGTATATGTTTGGGAAAATAAATCTCAGATATAGGATGAATTTTGCAAATCTCAGATGAGTAGTTATGGTTAGAGCCACCTAGGGACTTGGAAATCTCAGTACTGCATTGGATTACCACAGTCACCACTGCTTAAACACATATCTTCGAATCACACACTTATATCTCCTCCTAAAACTAAAGATGCCAGTGTTTCTGCTGATAAAGTTGCTAAAGCCATCTTCTAAGACTAAGCTAGTTGACACCTGATCCTTAACAGGTAACTCACACTCGCTGTTTCCACTTGGACGTTGTTTGTGAGGTTTGACTCAGTAGGGGTGATCAGGATAAAACAGCTGGATTTCCCGTTGCAGCAGATACTGTCAAGGTGAGATGTTTCAAGGCTGGGTGGTTTTGAACATGATTTATATAGAAGCCCCATGGATGAATCACTTACATAGGCATTTGTGGCCTTTGCTTCTAAATCTCTTGCTATTTGATTTAAACTGTTTTCCTTACCTTCCAAGTGCTTCAGTCAATTGTTTCTGGAGACATTGTGATCCCTTTCTGTTTGATAAACATTTGGCTACCTAAAGTGAAATGCAAGGCCCCTGGCGGGAGGAAGTAGCAGTGATAATGAAACTCTGTGTGGCAGGGTTCTTGGGACTTTTTTCTCCTTTGTAAAAGACAGAAAACTGTGTGAAAATTTTCAGCTCTCACTCCAAAACAGGAATGTTTGAAAACATTTCTCCCACTTCTGGCAGAAAAAATTCTCATTCATTATTTTTAGATGAAGGTGTTTTTACGACTTTTGTTCGCCTTTTACTGGGGGGGGGGGGGGGG
>VWZG01001921.1:314211-329434 GCA_013396735.1 Grallaria varia
TAAATGTATTATATATAATGTCTCTTCTATCCTCAAAGAAACCTTTTTGTTTTAACATCCTAGAATATTAGTTAGTAACTATTATTAATATAGCATTGGATAGCACTGGGCAGACACTTTCCCATCATGTTAAATAAGTGTGTATTCAAGAGTACATTACAATTATTAACCACAAGATGGCTCAATAGGAGAGGGAAATAAAGCTTTTTTACATGACAAAAACCCCCCAACATTTCTGCATTTTAATATTGAGCTGAAATCTTGGCTCCTCAGGCACTAGAATTAAATACATGCAGTTCAATCCATTATTAAAACACAGAAATACTGTACTGCTAACCCAGTTTAGTTAAAAGCCAATCATGACATTCTTTTCCTTCACTATAAAGTTAAAAAATGTATGTTTTTTTCAGATCTGAGGAAAGACAGAACAAGAAAGATGGAAGGAATCAAACTCTTCATGACAAAACGTCATTGAAAAATTGCTAAATGTTGCACAGACCAAATAAGTCCTCAGTTATAATGAATCAAGTTTATACTTAATTGATGGGATATAAATTGCTAATACATAGAGTCCAGATCATTTAATTGACAGCATTAAGATGTATACCGTGCTTATCTCCCTCTCTTTTTTCTTTACTACTACATTGCCAGTTACCGATGATTTTGCTGCAAGTGCAGTTACATGTAGAATCACTCAATATCAAGATAGACTACAAGAATCCTTTCTTCACTTACAGATGTTTAGAAACTTTTTTTTTTTTAAATGAGACTTTAACTCTTCTTTTGGAGAGAAAGAGACTTCTTCAAATTCATGCATAGTAAGGTTTCTGCACATTTCTTAATGACTGAAGCAAAACAATCACAAAGAAAATAAAACCACCTTGTTTGAAGCATCCCATTTCTCTAAAACGGAGAGATCCACAAGCATCAGCTCCTGCACTTTACTCTACAGTGAGATTCATTGGGAGCATCGGTATTTTCTCTAAATGGGGCTATTAAATGTGAAGATGTTTGTGGATAACCTGGAAGTATTCCTGCATGCCTACTCCCACATTGGTGGGTCATAAGAGTATCAACACATGGCCACACTAACTATGTCCTTTGCCCACAAAAAGTGGAGATGGAAAGGACATTGCCAGATAGAATGCCCCACAAGTAGATTTAACGTTAATGCACTGTCCCCATGCAAACTCTGCAAGCTCTCTGGGGAGACTCTCGATTCACATTGAACCATTTCTAGCAAGTAGCCCTCCATGAGAAGCTCTGTGAGAATGTGAGTCATTTGCAAGTATGCTCTTGAAGCAAGAATAATTTCTGCTCCCTGGTTATTGAAGATAATGAATATATATCTAGGACTGAAGTGAGTATGTCAGAAAGAGTATGATTAAATGTCAATGTCTTTTCTAGTAGGGAAGTAGTAACTGCAATGAAAAAATGGAAAAGCATAGCTTCCCAAGGATAAAAGAAGGAAGAGTGAGATAGAAGAATTGTCGTACTCTCCTCCTCTCTTTAAGGTTTGTCTTTTTTCCCCTCTCACTTTTACACCAAAGTCTTTTCAAGGTAGATGTGATTACTCTCATTACTTCTCTGATTTTCAAAGCTCTTTTTGACCTTTACTCTATACTAGCTGATGGCTTTGGCTGCTACCTGCACAGGCTTTGGGAAACAGCCTTTCTGTAGTGTGCATACTGTTCTTGCACTTTGGTGCACTAGTAACTGGTGCACTAGCCTGGGAGAAAGCACGTAATGTGATGCTGTGCTCAGCTCATGAGGAAGGGCAGGAGAAAGTGAGTAAAACATATTTGCTTCTTGCTCCTTGAACAGCTCCCAGGGAGTAAGGGAAAGGGAAGGAAGCTTCATGGGGTCTGTGAGCAGCAGCTGCAGCCCAAAAGGGGGAAAAAGTGATAAAGGTTAGGGAAGCAGCAGACAGAGGCAGAGCTGGCTGATTAGACCCTGGAGTTACGGAAATCAACCCCTTCGTCATCTGTTTCTTCTTCCTCCCACATCTGGCTCACCAGCTGCTGCCTAAGAGCAGAGTTTTGCAGCACTAGAGAGGCAGAAGGTCTTCAGAAAGCACTTTAGCAGCTCACATCACCATCTCCCCAGAGCATTCTGTTCCTCTGTCAGTCTGCTTTCCAAACACTCAAATTCCTGTCAGTCTGCAAGGTGCTCAATGTCCTGCTGCCATCTCCACAGACAGCTCCAGTCTTTTTTTTTTTTCACTCTTTTTTTTTTTTTTTTGAAGGTCTATCTTCTCAGACAGTGATCAGAACAAGACCTCCACCTGATCAACTCTATTTTTCTGTGTGATTATCCTCATTGCTCAGTGTCTGATATTTGTGATGCTTCAAGCCAGACTAGCTAGACAGTAGGACAAGATTTGTGGACCAGATGCTGGAGACACTGTAAAGTGTGAGACACTCACAAACTTCAAGTTGAACTAGTTGGAGTTTTAGGCTTAGGAGTTTAGGGGTTGGATGCTAAAGGGACAATAAATTGAGACAGCTACCAGAGAGACTCATTCATAACACCTCCTAGTGAGCCCCAAATTTGATCAGCCTGCAAGACAGAGCAGAATCGGACCATTTGTACTGTTCATTCTTATGTAAGTGCTATTCATACATGTGTGATGCCTGTACAAGAACTGTATTCCTGTCTGTGATAATCCCTGAATGGCTGATCATGTTTATGCATGAAAGACTATATAGCAGAGGGCACTGAAAGAGGTCTGCTGGTGCAGGCCATTGCAGGAATGGGTGTAATGCAGTTTAGCAGGTGTGTCCTGCAGAGACAGGTCTGTGTAGTCCTCTGTAGTTCTCAGGTTTTCCGGTCCTGGCAAGTCAGTTCAGGAGCATGAATGAAATGCTGCCTCTGAGTTATGCTTCCAGACAAAGACCTCGTGAGTGCTCTTCAAGGAACAAGTGCATACCTTCAAAGAATGATTTCAAGGATGCTGCCATCATTGTACTGAGTTCTGTGCTGTGTACCTTGAAACAATCATCTTTCACAGTGATAGTACTGAGGTTAACAGGTCCTGATACAGCCAAAGGCTCCTCCTCCTTGAATTTTCTGAGCAATGAAGTGAATAAAATCAACATGGCAGAAACATAAGGAAAACTCATTTTAAATGTTATAAAAAGTTCATCAGAACAATAAGAGGTTCAGTGAGATCAGGGGAGAGACAGGAAAATAAAGTAGTTCAGATGGCAGCAGAAATAGGATCCTGACAAAGGCTGGGAGATAAAAGAGAGGGGAGCAACAGTCAGAAGGATGAGCTGAAGTCCAGCAGCAGAGGGCAAGTGGAAAGACTTTCACAGCATCAGTCCCACTGTATAGCTTTAGAAACCTTCCAGGTTGTTGTGAGATCCTCAGATCAATCAGGAGCCTTCTGCGTCACACTCCAGAGGGTCTTTGGGGAGGATGAGTCACAGCGGTTCAGTCTTTCGGGGCACAACTCCCAATTCAGTTTCCCATGGAAAGAATCTAGTTCTTCTTCATTAAAACCAGCCTGAGAACTCAGCCCCATCCTCAGTAAAGGTAGACTGCCAGGGCTTCAAACCAAGGTGCTGCTCTGAAACAAGTTGCTAAACTAAGCCCAACTAATGCTGTTTATTCTTTCCCTCTAATAATAGTGGGGCCAGTGTCTGTAAACCATAAGGTATCAACACATCAACTGATAAAAAAACCTGATAAAATAAAAGTGTGCAAGGGCAAAAAGCTGCATATATATTCCTTCTGTCATCAATGACTCACAATCAGCACCCTGACTGAGTGGTGTGTGGGTAGCTGCAATTCTGTCACACAAAGCAGAAATATTCAGGAGACAGATTTTCTCAATGAGTTTCCATACATATCTTATCAGCTTGGAGGTTATAATTTCTAACTAAGTAAAAATACCATGCAAGCTCCAATGAGGTAATGAAAAAGTGAAATCAATCCCTTTTAAATATATTTTCTTGCAGTCATTACTTGAATATTGATTTTTAGTGAGAGCTTCCAGAACAGTACAATTTGACCTGCATGTGTGTCACTGCTATGACTTAGCAAAGAGCAACTGTAACAGGTATAGTAAGTTTAAAACTCAGACTTAACTAATTAAATGTGGTATAAATGGTTTATAGTATGTCATCTCTTGAAGTTTCATTGAAACTCACACATTCAGAGAAAAATGAGTACAGCTTGTTTAATATGAGGCTATATCTAGATAACAGACATTGCAACTTAATAATATGAGTAAGTTACAATGATATAAGAATATTTAACAGAAAGCTATTTGATATTGCAAACAGCTTCAGAGGGTCTTTAAAGAATCACTATTTTCTAATCTGGATGTTTGTAAATAATTTTCAGTTTTGAACTATAACTTTTACTGAAATAAATGGTCTGGTTTTAGTGTTTCATGAAGAATTTTAGAACTTATTTTCTTCAATTATATAAAAGTCCTCCCTTTTCATCCCTCAAAACACAAATTGCCACCTTTCAGACAGCATTAGAGTAATCTCTAAGCAATACTCAGGATATCTTATTATTCAGTCATCCATTGTTTTTTAAATGCCTGTTTGTACTTGGAAACCATTGTCTTTAACAAAGGAAAAAAAAATGTTTTAACTAACTAAATAAATAAGCCAACCAGAAAGTAAAGAATTTCACAATGAAGGCAAAGGGTAATTTTAATTACGCTTTTCAAAAGGAGAAATAAAGACTTTTGAATAAAGTGACAAAAAGTAATTCCAGTAGAATCCAAGAAACAGTGCTAGGGTCATGATTTTGATTAGCATCTTGGGTCACATTGAGAGTTAGAGCTCTGCTCATGGAAACACCATAGCTGTTTTGATTTTCACATGCTCAAAGAAGCAGGACTTCATAGGCCATTGGGTCCTTGAATGCATCCATAGAAGGGCAACAAAGCTGATGAAAAGACTAGAAGGAATGTCTCACGAGGAATGGCTAAGAACTCTGGGTTTGTGTACTTTGGAGGAAAGAAGGCTGAGGGGCACCTCATTGCTCTCTGCAGCTTCCCAAGGAGAGGATGTAGAGGCACTGATCTCTTGTCCTGGGGATCCAGTGACAAGACACATGGGAATGATTCATAACTGCACCAGAGGAGGTTCAGACTGGACATTAGGAGGCATTTCCTTATCAAGGGGATAGACAAATGTTGGAAAAGGCTTCCTAGAGAGATGATTGATGCTCCAAGCCTGTCAGCTGTTTCAGAGGTGTTTGCACAGTGGCCTTAATTACACGTATTAACCTTTGGTCAGACCTGAAGCAGTCAAGCAGTTGGGCTAGATGATCACCGTAGGTTCCTGCCAATTGAAACATTCTACTGTATTCTGTTCTGTTCTGCTCTATTTTACAGCACATCCTTTTAAACATAACTAAGCAAAAAAAAAAACCCCAAAAACCACCAAACTTTATGAGTTTCTTCTGCTAGTGAGAATAACATACTAAAAAATGGACTTTGAGTACTGATCAGGCCAGAAGAGATAAAACACTTCTAGGTGTTTTTTCCCTTCTGGCCTGATCAATACTCAAACACACCTTGAAGTGTTTTATCTTGTGAATCACACAGAGGGAAGCACACAAAAGTATGCATACTTACTTTTGATGTGTTCTGGTTGTTAGAGAACTCAGTATCTTTTTACATTGTCATAATTGAACACTCTTAAACACTATATGTAAAAAAAATCTACTGAAACTCAGAACTGTTTTGTGTGGGGTTTTATATTTATTTCAAATTACATTTTATTTAAACTGCAAAAAAGGAAAAAAGAGTTTATTGAGCAGGAATTACTGATATAACAAAATTAATATTCAAGATTCATTACAGTTATAATATGATTTCACATTTCATTTATAAATTCCATTTCAACCGGAATGTAGAAAATCAAACTCCACTTGTGACAGGTTTGAAAAGGCACTATTTACCACCCCTGTCTGGATATGGCTGTCAGACTGTTCTTCACCCACCACATGGACCACTTGTCCTGACAGTAACACATCAGTTTCTCTAGGAGGAGGCTGTGGGCAACCGCATCAAAACCCTTGGAGAAACTCAAGTAGACAATGTACACTACTCACTCCACATCAGCTAAGCAGGTTACTTTGTCATAGAATACAATCAGGTTTGTCAAGAATAATTTGCCCTTGGTGAACCTGCGCTGGCTTCTCCTAATGACATGCTTCATTTGACTTATAGCACCCAGGAGGATTCATGCCACAACTTTCCCAGAACTGAAGCAAGACTGAGGGGCCTAAAATTTGCTAGATCCTCATTTAAGCCTTTCTTGTAGATGGGGGTGGCATTAACTTTTGTCCATTCTTCAGAGACATCCCTCAGTTTCCATGTCTTCTTAAAGATTACTGAGAGCGGTTTCTCATCAATGTCAGCCTGCTCTTGTATCATCCTCGAGTGGATATTATGAGGACCCATCTATTTGCAGGGATCAAGCTTGTGCAATCATTCACACACCAACTCTTCCTTCACTGACAGTGGGTCTGTGTTTACATCAACATGGATTTTTGTTCCCAAAGCCAGGGGTCCAACAGTGGTGGTGAAGACAGAACTGAAGAAAGTATTAAAAGCCTCTGCCTTTTCAGTGTTGGGGACTAATTCACCTCTCTTTCTTATCTGTGGGCCAACATTTTCCTTCTGTTGCTGCTTGTTTATGCATATGAAAATCTCTTTCTTGTAGCTTTTGACGTCTCTGGCCAATTTCAATGCAAGCTCACCTTTTGCTTTTCCAACCACATGTCCGTATGCCCTGGCAATGCTCTTGTAGTTCTCAATGGGTATTTGTCTCTGGTACACTTCTCTTTTGGTTTTGAGCAGAAGATCAGAAGGGACACTTGGTCTGGCTATTTCCTTTACCTTTGGTGGGGGTGAACTGATTTTGTTCTTCCAAGGGTGCATTTTTTAAAACTCCCAGCACTCACTGGCTCTTCTGTTTTCTATGGAAGCTTTCCATGGAATCCCTCACAGAGCTGAAGTCTGCTTTTCTAAAATCTAAAACCTTTGTTTTGTTACTCACCCTCAGCATGCTTAGCAGGACCCCAAACTCCACAATGTTTTGGTCATTCCATCCAAGGCTATTGAGCTATTAAGAACTTTAAATACTCCAAAATTTTAAATTCCCTGCTTCTTTTGGTTTATGCATTTGTTTTTATTTATGGGCTGTATTAGGAGTAGCCTTCTCTATTGGTCAAGGAAGGTAATCCTTTCTTTCTACTCAGCACTGGTGAGATATATCTGGAATGTCAGGCCCAGTCCTGGGGTCCCCAGTACAGAAGAGACATATGCATGCTGAAGAGAGACCACTGAAGGGCCACAAAGATGGGGGATTGGAACATCTGGCACATGAGAAGAGGTTGCAAAACTGGGGACTGTTCGACCTAAAAAACAGAAAGCTCAGGGGGGTAACATCAGTAGATATTAATATTTGATTGAAGGGAATGAAGAAGAAGGATTCAATTATCTCAGTGGTGTCCAGTGATAGGACAAGGGGCAACTGGCACAAATTAAAACACATGAAAACCCATCCGAGCACAACAAAAAACTGGTTTATTGTGAGACTTGTCAAACAGGGGAAGAGGCTGCCTGACTGGACATGATGTTGAGTGTTCTGCTCTACTGGCTGTGATAGAGCTGGAAGGTTGGACTAGATGTTAGATATAGAAGATTCTCCAATGCTGTGTTTCTGTGATATATTTTGATCCTTCTTTGAGAATTTGCTGGTACACTATTTGAAAGAGTTCTTTAGTGTGCTGGTTTGGGCTGGGGTAGAATTAATTTTCTTCATTATGTCTAACATAGGGCTAATTTTGTGAAGTTTTGGCTAGGAAGTTTTAAAAGAAAATTTTCAAATTTTTCATGGCATCAGTGAGAACAGTTCAGCCACCTATAAGCATTTCTTAAAAAATCAAATTTAGTATACAAACAGCTCAGGAATTCTGAACTGGATTTTAGAGAAGATACTTAGAATTATTTACAGATTTATGATGAACAAAAAACAATAATTCATTCCTTCTGCAATTCAACTAGATATCAGTTCAAGAGAAAAAGTTAGTTAATTTTGTATAAGAAAGTTGTAATTTATGAATAAAAAACCCTAATACCTATCAGGGTTTACTTGGTACATTTTAACCCTTAATTTTCTAGTGTTTGAATGGTTAGTAATTGCAAATGTTCAGAAGCACATTTAAGTAGAAAATGTAATGCCTCACACATTTAGTTGTTGCTGGTTTTCCCTTTAACTTGAGGTTGTTGGGGTTTTTTTTCCCTTTTTTTCTTTTGGCTAAATACTTCAGGTTTTCAGTTTTATTCTTTATTTCCTGAGTTAGCATAATTCCTGTGCATGGTGTATTGAGTATATTGTTTGGCTAAAATTTACTTACAAAGCTTAGAGTTAAATGAATTCCAAAGTATGTAAACAGCTGCTTTTTCTATGATTCCACAGAAACTGATTTTGTTTTTCTACTACAATATTTGCCATAATACCAACAACATAATTGGTATACTCCCAAATGAAATACTTTTATCAGCTAGAAGTGAATCATATATATTCAAGCCTAGTTTAACATAGTTACTGATTTTCAAGGACTATGAGCTAATCTCTAACTCATTAAAGTATTGTAAAGCAGGAGGAATAAATTAAATTCATTTGAAGTATTCATCCATGAATTCTTAATTGCTTTAGCTTGACTAAAGCCTGGATAGTGTCTAAATGAGCTTAAGAACAGGCTTTTAACAAGATCTATCAGCCAGAGTTAATGTTTGGCTGCCTTGTTGTCACAGGCCTGGAAATTTTGCTGGGAGATACTTGACTCCCTGCCCAACATCTGATCAGCTAGATCATTCTTTATCACAAACAGGAGAAAGAGAATAAGCATCGTATCAGCAGTAGAAGCATACAGCCAAGAAGAGTCTTCCACAGCAGAGCCCGTTATCTTAAGCAGCTAATTTCGGGCCCAAGATATGGAAGGTGCCTAGTGGCAGATAAATGCAGAAAGATCCCATGGCGTGGAAAGTTCTTGTTTCTGAATTTTGATTGGGGAAAAGCAGATTTCTCTTGTCAGTTGGAGAGCTTCTAACATCATGCATTGTCAATATGCAGGGGGAAAAAAGGATTTTTGGTATCAAGTATTCTACTTTGGCATTCTATGATTTCCACAGAATCTGTGCTTGATTACAGTTCAGAGCAGAAAGCTAAAATAAAATCAACACAGTAAATAGTGAACTAGGCATGAACATCAGGTCCCTGTCTCCTTGAGATTGAGAGGGGGAAAAAAGTTAGAATTGACTAGAAATTATACTTATTGTTCAAATTTGAAGACAAAAATAATCTTTGCATCAGCCCTACTCTACTCCTTCTCCTTGTTTCTTTTAGCTTTTATTGCTGAGCATGATGTTATATGGTATGACATATGATGCCTTCCATCATTTGGAGTAACATGTCCTGGCTGTGTCCCCTCCAAAACTCTTGCTCACCCACAGCCTACTGGCCTTTGGGGTGGAGTGTGCCAGCACTGCTCAGCAGTAGCTAAAAAAACTGGTGTGTTATCAGCATCATTCTGACTACAAATACAAAGCACAGCACTAGGAGAACTGCTGTGGGGAAAGGTAAGTCCACCCAGCCAGACCAAATACACTCAGATTGCTACTACTCATTCTTGAAAATACTGGGGTTTTTCGAACTGCATTTTTTCTCTTTTTAGTTTTCTTATTTCCTGTTATGCTATGGTGGATCTAGAAAATTAGAAAAATCAACTCTGTCTGAAAGAGTTGAAATGTATGTCTATTTCCTTTGTCACAAAACTCTTCCCTTAGGAAACAGAAGAGGCTTTTTTTCTGGAATCAGTATTGTACTCACCATTACTCATCAAAGACAGGGTTGCAGGGCATTGGGAAAGATGATAGGAGAACAAATAAATCAGCCTGCACAGAAGATGTTCTACAGGTGTCCTGAATCCTCTAGAGACTCTGAAATCACATAAAATGATGGTGGCTAAGACCTGATTACTCACTTTTGGAAAGAACACTATTTTGACATTTTTTTCTAGCTTATTCCATGTGAGACTTCTGGTAGGAGTTGTCTTGCTTAAGTGTTGTTGTTGTTGCTATTGTTTTATCGTTATTTAGTATGACCATCTTAGTTTCTGTTGACTGAAAGCAACAGTTGTTGCCTTGTAGTTTGGTCATGGTAGAATCACAGTAAAATAAAAAGTACACAGAGGGAAGCTGGAAAAAAAAAGAAAAAGTAGTTGCCAAACGTAGAAAACCAGACCGAAAATTGCACGACCCTTTCAATCTCCTTTGTAGAGATTCAGAGGCCAAAGAACAGTAGAGGTTTCCAATGGTACATCTTTCTCTTACGTTGGCTGCTTCCTTTTCAAAATATGATGGAGCATACTGAAAAGTTTTAGTATTAATTTGGTTGGCACAACATTTTAACTACTTTACATCCCATTTGATTTCTAAACTTGTTCCTTTTCTGATCATCATCATGGCCAGGCTTCACGAACGAAGATTTAGGAAGGGCTCTACCCACGCTTGCTGCAAGCACGCTGATGGCTAAAAAGACCAATGTAAGACAGGCAAGTCCGGTTGCAAAAGGCACAGCAAAAAGTCTCCATAGGCGGTGTTGGCGAGGCACGGTTCTTTCTGCGTTGTCTTTTCTCCTCAAGACTGATTCTGCGTGCGTTCTCAAAGGAATCAGCAGCGTTATGGATGGTGTGTCTCCACGCCTCCCGACTGGAGGCCAAAGTGGACCATTGAGGCGATGCTGCTGAGAACGCAGCTGCGCTGGGCAGGGCACGTCTCCAGGATGGAGGATCACCGCCTCCCTAAGATCGTGCTCTCTGGTGAACTTGCCACTGGCTGCTGCAAGAGAGGAGCCCCAAAGAGGAGATACAAGGATGCTCTGAAACAATACCTCAGCCTTTTCTGATCAAGAAGGCAACAAAAAAGCACTGAGGCCCCACCAAAGTCTTTCATACTTCATCTTTTATACTTCCTCAAAAAAGTCTTTAGTGCTGACAGTAAATTCCTAATGTATTGATGGAAGACAAACTATGAGCCAAGTTGTAACTGCCCCTCCAATGCAGCTATTTTCTTATCATTTTGCTACACCCCATTGCTCTTTCGCTGTAGCCTTCGAGCTATTCTTTTGAATAACAGAAGAATGCAGAGGGGGAAAAAACCTAAAATAGCTATTTATTTACGCAAAGTCTATCTAACTTTTCATCTGGTTTAATAAAAATGCAGTTTCAGGCACTATGGAAGGTGCTTTACAATTTTTTTCATTTTATTCTTTCCCTATTCCAAGTTTCCCTCAGGAATCCAAGATATATTTTTTAAAACTTGATCATTAATTTAGAAAAATACTCATTTAATAAAAATATAGTAAATTGAGAAATATTTTAAAAGTCCGATTTTTTCTTAAAAAAATTAATCACTGTCTGTTTACTAATCTATTTACATGAAATATTTTCCATGATAAAAAAAGGATTTCTAGAGTTCTTTATTTTTTTGCTCAAGCACTGATAACAGAACTGTTTCCTATGCTTTTAATTTCTATTTGTCATATCTATCCAATGTGGATAACAGGGCTCAGAGAAATAGCAGCAAGGATGAATGAGGGAAATTTAGATTAAAATTTTTACTTTTAGAATTTTGTTAAGATTTGCTCTGTCCCCAAAATAAATGAAAAATTAAATTGTGGGGGGAAAAAAAGAAATTGTGTTAAAATTTTAGTAGAAAGACTGATTAGTTTTTTCAGAATCTTGTCATCCTCATATAATCAATTCTGTTTCCTGCAATACTAATGGGAAATGCTGTAAAATTCACCAGTAGCAAAATTAGAGTCTATTCATTTTCAGGTTTTCATTCACCTCTCGATTTACTTGTGATCTTTGCAAAAGAAATGATTATGTCAAGGAAAAAATCTGATGCTCCTGAACGTGGTAAGATTTTTCTTAATTACAAGGTTTGCTGTACCTTCTTGCTGAACAAAAGTACACTTCATCTAAATAATACTGTTATGAATTTATTACTATTATTAAATATACTGAATCCCTCATGTTTCAAAAAAATCCATTCTGAAAAAGTAGTTATAGGCTATCTAAAATTGTATAAGTATTGAGTGATGGAAATTACTAGCAAACTCATTAGAAGATAATAGATATAGCAGAGATGTAAAGACTATAGAAGTTCTGTGGTATTGATTGGGAGGCTGACAGTGTTTCTTTTGTCCCTTTCTTTTGGAATATGAGTAAGTTCTGGGATTTCTTCTGTGATTTTATGCACTTTTAGTGTAATTGCTATGACAGATTGCCAGGGTCTTTTAGTACTTGAATTATTTCTATTCCGAAGAGGCAGAACAAGTGACAGTGAAATGGAGTAAGTATTTGCACAGCAGGAGCAGAAAATTGCTCGAAGCTCTGCCAGCTCCAGCTGTGAGGAGATGCATCTGCTCAGCTAAGTAGCATCAGAACAGTATTTAGAGCCAATTTCTTTAAAGAACAAGACTTGAAGATTTGTATGGGGTAAGCACCAGCTGAGCTGGATAGTGAGGAATATCTGGTGTTCTCACTTTGGAACTGGCTAACTCTTTTAAAGGATAGCAAATAAAAATATAAAAAAATTAAATGCATCAGTCTCTGATGTGTTGTGTGTATTTTGGACTTTTTCATCTATACTTTATGCCACAGAAATTTGATTTTTGTCACCGCCTTGTTTTTAGAAAGCAACTCTGATGATATTTGAACTATTTTTTAGATCTCTGAACATGTGAAATATTCGCAAACTGGTAGTAATACAAAACAAAATAACAGGGAAATTAAATAGTTTGTACTATAAATTGATGGTCCATAGCACTTAAGTCATATATAAACTGAATGTTGCTTCAAAATATGTAACTCACTATGGTCTCCTGAAGAATATGACTGCTTGATATTTGCAGTAATTTCATTTATTGAATAATTAACATGTCCAACGTGTTCATTAGAGAAAATTCTCCTAAAAAGACTGTTGGAAGGCAAAATCTTTCATGAAAATTAAATTTGGGATTGAAGAACTTTTAATACACATATTCTTCAGTACAGATTGTTGAGATAATTAATACTGATATATTAGGCAGAACTGCTTCTTGAACACATCTCCTATGAGGGAACACAATTAATCCAGCTCAGGAGTTTAAATCAGTGTAGAAAATCCATGAAAAATACCTCCTAGTCTGATACCTAGTAAGGTCATACCTGGTAAGAAAATATAAATAAATGTACAGCACTATGAAGGAAAGGGCAGATAACTTCAGAATGTCAAGAATAATTGCATTGTTAGAGGGGACACTCAAACACTATGATGGCTTACTGGGGATGACACTAGTTTCATTCTGGTTTTGAAAGAGGAAAGCCCACGTGCAGCAGAGAATCGGTGTGAATGCAGGAATCCAGAAGATAATGCTGGCACATGAATGAGTGTTGCTGTCACAGTCCTGCCCAAAATTCACTTTCAATATGGGAGGGAAAACAAATACAGAAGCAACTAGAAAACAACTTCTAAATAAAAACTGACTACACTACAACAGAAAGGCAGGGACTTAACTGGAATGAAAAGTAAACCATTCAAAATGGAAGAAAACTATAGTAAAAGTCTTAATAAATAGAGAGCTTAATTTAGTAGAGTGATTTTATGTCATTTTCCAGAATTTAAATTTTATCTCTTGGGATGTATTTAGCACCAATTGCAAAAATAAGTAAACACTGAAGAGGCTTGAAATTCTCATGCCCCTGAAGTCTAAGACCATGCTACCCAGCCTATGGCTGAAATTCAAATTTCCAGGCTCTCTGATACTCCTCATGGTCTTCATTTCACTTCCCACTTCACTTGCTTCTTTGGTATGTTGAGAAACACAAAGCATGAGATACACTGTTGTACTGGTTTGCTACGGCTGCCACTGGGCCAGTAAAGGTGAGGACTTCTGAGTAAGCTTCCTTACACGTCTGAATTCATTAATAAAACTAATTAATTTATTCTTCGAGATTAATATGGAAGACATTTAAAATCAGACGCCTGTAAACTGACTTTGAGAGAATGGCAATTTTATTACTCTTTATACTATCATAAGGGATACAATTTTTGCTACTAGATCTGGTGAATAATTCACTATACAAAATTTTTTACATGCATCTCTATTTTTCCCATCTCAAATTCTGCTCATTTTTGAATAGCCTGATGATTTATTCTTGAAGGTAAACTCTTGATTTGTATTTTTGACTAATGGCAGAGTACGAATTTTCAAGACCTTTTTAGAACAGCTATATTCTATCCTGTTCACATTTGGGGAAATTAGTTCTGAAAACTCTCAAATAATCATGTAGCTGGGTTTTTTCCATTGACACTATTCTAAACTCACACTTTGGCTTAGCCTAACCAGAACTGAAAGCTGGTAGATAGCAACTTTTCCTCCCTATGTTCACCTTTCTTATACCACCTTTCAGTAATAAGTGGGGCTATTTTTCCTTTCTACCTCATTGTTGCATATACTATTTTCTTCAAACACTCAAAACAGCGTATCACAAAGAAAAGAAATCCATTTAACAGTTGCAGTCATTTATTCTGAGACACTACAATTCTACAAGAGGAAAATATGATCAACCTTTGATATGTGGACAGGATAAGTGAAGCGTTTATGTTTCCTGATCCACAGTATCAGCTGGATACTGTTGGATACCATTGCTATTACGTGGACTATCTTGAATATCAGCCAGCACACACAGATGAAGGATGATTGTTTAGAATTTTAGGAGGGGATCTAAGCAGTTTAAGTGATGTACACTCCTTACCCTTCATCTCCCTGTGTAGTAATGCCTTTGTCTTCCCTCTGCAGAGCCAGACAACTAAACCAAAACCAAACACACCCTCACAGAGTTAAATATTTTTGAGTTAGCAATAAAACATTTTAAACTCTGAAGTTCTGAATTCTAAATCGCCATTTCTGGGACATTTTACATGATATATAGTTAACAAAGATGAGGAGAAGGCTGAGGTACTTAACACCTACTTTGCCTCAGTTTTTACCAGTGAGACAGGTGGCCCTCAGGACAACTGGCCTCTGGAGCTGGTAGACAGAGGTAGCAAGCCAAACAGCCCCCTTGTATTCCAGGAGGAAATAGCTGGTGACTTACTGAGCCATCTGGATCTTCACAAGTCTATGGGACCAGA
>VWZG01001921.1:330347-343607 GCA_013396735.1 Grallaria varia
TGGGGAGAGGCTGAGGGAGCTGGGGTTGTTTAGTCTGGAGAAGAGGAGGCTTACAGGTGACCTCATCACTCTCTATAACTGCCTGAAGGGAGGTTATAGCCAGGTGGGGGTTGGCCTCTTCTCCCAGGCAGTCAGCAATAGGACAAGGGGGCACGGGCTTAAGCTCTGCCAGGGGAAATTTAAGTTGGATATTAGAAAAAAATTCTTTACAGAGAGAGTAATCAGGCATTGGAATGGCCTGCCCAGAGAGGTGGTAGATTCACCGTCCCTGGAGGTTTTTAAACTGAGATTGGACGTGGCACTGGGTGCCATGATCTAGTAAACTGACTGGAGTTGGACCAAGGGTTGGACTTGATGATCTCTGAGATCTTTTCCAACCCAATCGATTCTATGATTCTATGATTCTATATTGTGTATCCTGAATGAAAACTTTGTTACGATTGTCTGGTTGGTATTTATTTGCAGTTCTTCTCATTTCTGGAGACTGTAAACAACTCAAAATTACTTATAATAAATATTTTCATTTTTTTTCCTAGCTAGAAATATGTTAGTTAAAATATATACATCCTTTCAAAGTTTGTCTGACTGTGTGAGGGGAATGTCAATTGATTTTCTATAGGAACAGCGTCTCAAAAGCAAAGCAGTAACAGACACATTTAAAGTTTCAGCACAAACACAGGAGATTGAATGAACACAGAGATTGATCTATTCTATTTTCTTTCATTATACATGTTCCTCTAGGTCCCTTCTAGGAAAAATAATGTGGAGACACTTTTTGATGTTTTTGATACTGGGACTGTAAAGTAAAAAAAAAAAATGAGGATTTTATGCTTCACAGCCATAAATCTGGTATATCTGAAGAGCAATGTGAGGAATTTTACTACTTAAAGAAAAATATACTCGCATATTTCTTCAGTCAAAGTGTATTGATATAGCAGGAATGAATAAAATAAGGAGCAGTGAGTTTCAATAACTTTGATACAGATTTATTCTATGTCAATTCCTAGAGAAATTCAGAAGGAAAAAAAACAGTGAGAGGCACACCTTCACTTTATCTTTAGTAACAGATTACAGTCAGTTTTCTTAACCTAAGAGTCAAACCAAAACTCATTTTCTCCTTAACTAAAGTAAGCTTATAAGACCAATAATGTCCAGTGAAAAAATGTTGGGCTTTTTTTTCTCATCCACCATCCCACAAACAAAATTAGGTGTCTGGCAGGCAAAGTGGAAATATATTCTGAATTTGCCTCCAGACAAATGCATTGAGTTTTCCTGCAGATGCACGAAGAAATCCTTCTGTACCTCCTTTTCCCACTCAGCCTATTGGTACAGTACATAAGGCTAAGAGAAAACATTTTATTTTTTTAGCATATTTCCCCCCTTTAATATTGTTATATAAAAGTAATACTCTGATTGAAGGGCAAGAGCCTCACAATTTTCCCTAATATCTTTGTCACCATATATTGCAAAAAATACACCAAAACAAGATTAACTTTACAGAATTATTCAGTTTACGTTCTCTGTAATTCAGTTGTAACTGAAATGCAAACATTATATAGCCAAATTCAGAATGTTGTTGCCCAAACCACCGACTTTATTATAGATTTATGCTTTATCTGCCACAGCATAATACATTAAAAAGTAAGGTAAATTAAATTTGATTTCAAAATAAAAGGACCACTAGACCTAACTAGCACCAAACAGAATTGTAGCACCATTTTTCTATTTTGTCATGCTCATTTTCAATGTCAAGAACTTTATTTCACATAGGCGAAAAAATCCCCTTCTGTCTCAGTGATGTTCACTGAATTTGGGGGGTTTTTTTGTAGTTTGATAATCACAATACACTTAAGGTATATAAGCATGCTACTCCCATATTTCATACCAGTTTAAATATACCTCTGCAACTAGAAATACAGATAAGAATGTGTAAATCCCCTGTCACCTCAGCTCTTGGCTTTTACTGTGAGCCTATTCAGGCAGTTTAATATCCTCTTGAATTTCATGGTAGTGTCTATGTCTGTACATAAAATCACTAACTTTAAAAAACCACTAAGATTAGTGTTAAAAATAATGTAGTCTAGTACAAAATGGTGAAATTAACTTTCTGTGTGAGGCTGTGAGAAAATCCAATCTCATTTGGAACGGTTCAACCTGAGCATAGATTTTTCTTTAACCTAGAACACTTTTGTTTCTATGTATTGCTTGGAAAGAAAAATATCATTTTGTGTGGACAGTGGTACCTGCACAGACACTCTCTACTACCTTATGTCTTTGATTCCCCCGTCTTCTCTCCTATACATGGGCAAAACTGAAGGACATCCACACATTTGTTAATGAGCCTGGATAAATCTTCTCACAGAAGCTGGCAGACAATAGAAAGTTACTCAATGCACTTTCAATAACAAGCTGTCTCCAGCATTTTTAATTCTGAATGGTTTAACCTCATTTAAATGCTATTTTAATCCAAACTGTTTTGCATAGTCTCGTTGAATCATTTGCCAGATGCTTCTTGCTCATACGGCCAACTAATTAAATGTAGACAACAAACATCTAAATTCAGAAATAGTCAATGCATATAAGTAAAAATTCAGTTCTTACCACTTTCTATCACTACGATGAGGCTTGCATTTAATGTTGCGCACATGCTTAGAAAAATACATTTCAACATCAATATTTTTTCAAAAACTGTTTATATGCCAAAAGCTTTTCAGGCTGAAAAATTATCATTTGAGTGGGTCATTCTTTTTCCCAGAAGTCATATGCAGATAAATGTACAAAGATGAGCACACTTATGAGATATACCCCATGCTGATGGTCCATAATTCAAAGTTATTGAATCATGATGATTCAGATGACACAGTGCTGATACCAGTAACAGCCAAATAAGATAAAAACCCTTGTCACAGGAAATAGAATTTTAATCTGTTTGTGGCCTGGTTTCATGAGGGAAATAAGTTTGTGTTATCATACTGGTTTGTCAACAAAACAGTCATAACAGTTCAAGTAATTTTGGTCCTAGTCAACCAAATTATTCTTTCAAAGATTAGCACGTAGGTGGAGGAAAGATGTTAAATTACCTGAGGAAAGGCTGGCAAAGCTCAGTCATGACGTATTCCACCTAATGGCAGTTGGCCAGGGAACTACTGTGGACATGCTTGTGACAGAGCTCTAGGAGAGCAAAACTGAGCTCCCTGTTGTACTGTTGCTCTTTATAAAGAGTTTTCTTTTATATTCATTTTGGATTAGAGAAATATACCTGCTAAGCACAGCTCTGGTTATCACTGAGAGAAAAATGTTACTTGTTTTTTATAGCAAATGATTCCCAAAGTGTTTGTGTTTCCCTTCAAACATATCTATTAAATAGTCTGGTGACTCCTCTCATGACACAATTGTCTCTCACAATTGATGACACTGATTTACTCTTCTCTCCACTCTAAAGTGGGGACTTTTAAAAATTATCCTGAAAATATCTCAGATTTTAAAAAACCTTGAAATGGAATGTTTCTCCATATCTTGCAGTATGGATTCCACAAATCTGATTCAGGATAACTCAGACAAATAACCATTTAGACTCCTGCAAATTGTAAAACCGTTGTGATACTCAAAACACGCAGTAAAATTTGCAGCAAGAATCTACATGATGCCCTCATTTTCTCCCCACTAATGAAACAAAACTTTTCTTTGATACTGTCCATCTGTTAATCTTAGTTGCACATAGGGGACAAAAAGTCCATGCCATGTAGGTCTCCGCTGTATCAGCCCAAGCATGGAAAAGTCTTAGAAGTATAATGTATGTAAGTAGACACTGAATCTGTAAAACATCAGAATGAATAAGCGAAACACTCTTAGTTTAGGAAAGGTGATTCCTGGAGGCACTTCTGTTCTGAGAAAAAAAAAAAAGGCCTTTTGTTTTAAGAAAAATTCCTATACACTTTGCTTTCTCAAATTGATTTAAACTTCTCAAAAACACAGAATAATCAAGACTTGGAACTGTTTCAACTGTCTTTTAAAGATTCTTGCTATCCATTTTATATCACGGAAACTCCCCAGCTAAAGACAACAGCCCTAATGAGCGTGGGTGCTTGTTGTATTTCTATTTTACTGCTATTGAACCCAGAAGGATTCCATTTCTCTAATGTTGCATTCACTAAGCATTTGCAACTACCCATTGTGTCCCTGTTTACATCTTTCAGTTGGCAATATAATCCTGAGCTGATGCTAAGCACTTGCGTGCCTTTACCCACAGTGCAAAGTCAATTATTTTCTTGGATGCTTACAGAGTACATATGCTCTATTAGAGTTTTGTGAGTTTACTTGCTCACATAAAAGCTTAATATGGCAAGTTTTGTGTGTTTAAAGGAGTTATGTATAAAATGTCCCTTAAGATTGACATTTATGTTGAGTAGGTGGGTACTGGATAGCTCTTGGTGAATATGTGTTTTATGTCCAATGACTTTTAAAGGTCTATTACATCCCAATCCATTATATGATTCTATGATGTGTACCAGAAAGTTTGTTCAAGATATAAGACAATGTCTCAAATACTGTCAAGGCTGAATCAGACCTTCTGCCAGTTAAAGATCTGGATAGATATAAAACTTGTGCAAAGCGCACATAGAAGTCCGTTGACCAGCAAACACAGACCCTAGCAGCAACACCAAAGAGATACAATTAATAAAAATGTTTGCAGAACTACCTTTTCCTAAAAGCTGAAACATACTGAGAGCAAGGCTAGGATTCTACTTAATATTCACAATCAAATCACACAACAATTTAGATTTAGTGCGATTTCTAGAAGTTATCTAGTCCAACATCCAAAGTCCATTTTCTAAGGTCCCAGTTTACCTCAAGGTCAGCCATGATGATTCAACTGCAGCGTCAGGGCCTAGAGTATTGAAGATGTCCCAGGATGTGGATTCCACACCTTCTCTGGGTACACCTATTCCAACGTTTTTGATACCTCGGAGTGAAAGGCAAAATTAAAAATTTCTTCTTCTGCAAGTGGAGATTAAGGGCTTAAATTAGGCCATTGCACAAATTCTCTGTAAATTTCTTGCATGTGGCTTTATTTGTAGAAGACACTAATTTCATGGTAGAACTCAGTGCCCACGTTTTGCTAGAAAGTCCTCTTTTTTCTATGAAAACCTAACCTTCTTACAGATATAAATTAGAAAGCATTTTTCCTTATGAAAAGATTTTCTGGAGGAATAAACAGTGATATACAAGTTGTTGTTCTATGCAATAGAAAGAATATTTCTCTCAGTGGATCCTTGAAGGACTATTTAAAAACCTCCGCTGCATCTGGAAAATAATTGCACAGTAATATTTGATCAAATTTTCTAGGACTTTTCTGAAAATTGATCTATAGTACAAACAGTGAAAAGACTTTTTCCAAAATTGCAATTTGCTTTTATAATGATAATTATTCAATAAAAATATTACTCATTTGTTTCCAGAAAACTGTATTTAAACAGGAAAAAAAAAATCCAGACACACTGAATAGGGATTTCCTCAATTGTTTTTGGTGTTTAGAAAATGTATGTATGCCTTTGAATAAGAATAGCTAATGAATGCACTCCATATTGCACACAGAAATATCAACAATAAATTTTTAGATCTACACTAATGATTCTGGTGTTTCTTACTTCAGAGATAAAATAAGTAGTGGCAAGTTCCTCTGACAGCAATTAGGTTTGTTGGTTTACTTGTTTGTTTGTTTATAAACAGCACAGAAACTTTGGATACTCCTTAAGCACATTTTTATTGCAAGGTGAATAATATTTAAGTATTTAATTTCACATTCAGCCATTATTTCTCCTTCTACCCAGCTGCCCAGGGAAAATCTTTAGTCTAAAGAAGTGTGCATAATATGAGGGGAAACAAAACATCCTCACAATATAACACTTGCTCAGATTTACCAAGTGACACCTGAAAATCATTTAAGGACTGAATTACTTCAGATTATGTCATTAATAAGAATAATTTTAAATACCATCATTAACAATTTATGCTGTCACTGGGATAAAAAAATCATTGTATAACACATAATACCCCTATGTAGAAATTTATTTCTCAACTCTGTTAGAAATGCTGAATTCTACCAAGCAGTTAAATACATCTTACCTTCAATTTTAAAACAAACTTAAAGTATATATTTTAATGGCATTCTGGATATAATTTCAGAAACTGATGCAATGAAGAAGACATGAAAGCAGGGGTGATACCCACATTTACTTGTTTTGTATTCACAGAAAAATAAAGTAGTGGTCCAATTTCTAAAGGCATTGAGTGCTGATGACACTTTCAAAGGGCATATTTTCCTGTTTCTTAAAGATCATGGGATTTTCAGTAGGGTAGTTTTGACTTTTCGTATTTGTAAGTGGCAATGAAATCAGGTCTAAGCGGGTAGATTGTTTGTTTCATATTCAATCGGCATCCTTAGTAGTTTAAAATGCCAGCATAAACTGAAAGCCTTTTCATAACTTGGATCCTTGAAAATATAGTTATGACTGTGAAGGATGGAGTTTGGATTTGTAATGAGCTCAAGTTCATATATGCTTGAACATAAGCTCCTTTTTGGTTTTTTTTCGAACCTGCTTCTCCTCAAGCTATCCTAGTACAGTATACTGTTAAGCAAATATGTTATAACCAAGTCCCAAATCAATCCATTTAAACAACTTTATTACTTGTACCATTTTTGGCCGGAAATACACCATAAAACAAAATATAATCTCTAAAGACATGTCTTAAGACACATCCATAACTGAACATGATTATAAAATCTGTCTGTCTGATTCCTTCTTTTCCAAAGTAAACTTTGCAGTCAGTGCACAAACAGGTGCAGAAATAAGATTGGTGAAATTACTTGCAAAAATACCAAGGAATTCAAAATTTTAAAGTATGCAAAATTCTAACAGTTATTTTTTTATATATACTCTTTGTCTTCTTTATATTCTTTGTTTCCTAAAGACTCCTACATTTGTATCAGTTGAAATTAAAGATTCCATCTGCAGCTGAATAAATTTGTGGATTTCTCAACTGAGTTTTAGAAATCAAAGTAAAGGTGTCTTTTCAGAGGACAATAAGGGCTATGATGAGTCAGATTTTTAAAATCTAGGATGTTTATGAGTTTGGACTGGAAAGTATGATTTTTGATAGGTGGATAAAAATATAAATAAAAAATCAATGCTTACAATTCCTCTGTTACCATGACTACTATGTTACTAGCAACTGTGGACTGTATATATTTTAGTTAGTAGAGTTGTTTCTAAATTATATACAAGCTATTAAGCAATAAGACAAAGGAGAAGGGGGTCTTGATTTCAGGACCTTAGAAGAGGTAATGAGGCAGAGCTGATAAGGTCAAGACAATAAAATCTGCTCTTCAGATGCCCTCTGTGGATGATCATAGTGATAGCACCAGCTGGAAAGAGGGAAAAGCCTGAATTCAGATGCTCTGTGTAAACATGGCAGCTGAGGGATCTGCAAGGGAAAGCTAGGTTCTTGGACCAGTGCCACAGAAATGGTCTGTAGCCCAGCACAAAAGGTGCTGCCTGTCAAATAAGATTAGCAAATCATAGAGCCATCATAGGCTTGAGCTGGAAGGCACCTTAAAGATCATCTAGTTCCAACCCTCCTGCCACAGGCAGGGACACCTTCCACTAGGACAAGTTGCTCCAAGTCCCATTCAATCTGGGCTTGAACAATTTTAGGGAATAAAGAAGGGTAAGTTAAGGCTTACTTCAAAACTGACCATTTAATTTACTATAATTAAGAATACTTTCTAAAAAAATAAAATGGTTGCTATATGCCAGCCAAGATTCTGAAACAGCCACCAGCCACGAAAAAAAAACCTTCAGCTGCATGACTTCGTCTCTGACCTCTGCTATAATGTCTCTCATTTCTGGCTTGGCACTACAGGTAATCACAGTTCAGATCTGTATTTTCTATCTGTTCAAACTTCAGTTTCCAAATGATTCACTGAGTATCAGTATTGTTTTTTTATGGGAAATTAAGTGAACATGATTGTTTGACTTTGAGCAGAAAAAAAAAAAAAAGGGTTCAGAATTGTATATGACATGAAACAAAGAAAATGAGAGAAATTCTGAACTTTGGGTGTAGCAACGTTTGTGTTTGCAATTTTGGATACAACAAGAAGAAATAATAATTGCAATTTTACCAAAACAAAACCCTAATTTCCCTTTAAATAAAGTCATTATCAAACACTTAAGTCTAGTTAAAGTGCATACTAAAAAGAAATTTTTTCAGCTATTTTCAGCTAATGAATTAAAAAAAAATCCCAAAATTTCCAAACAGAAGTATATGACCTATAACTCCTAGACCATACACTTCTGTTTTCTATCTCCTAAGATAAATCAACTCTGTCTAAAATAGTACCATGATGTGCTTATTTTTATCTATTATTTTAATATAGGAGCTTCAAAGCAAAGAATAACAGCATACTTGGTTTTGATCGTTCAAAAAGAAAATGAGAAAGAGGGAGCACCTAGAAGAAATGCAGTGTGTTTTAAAAAGAGTTGATAATTCACATCTCTAAAAGAAAACAGTGGTGTCTTTTTTACTGAAAAATGGATTCTCTATCAGGTGTGAGCAGGTATAAAATATCAGTGTGCCATTCAAAAAATTACTTTTTCCTTCATAAAGAAATCTTTATTAAGCTTTTTTGTCTTGAGTAGAAGAGCTTAAAAATATTGACTTGAATTAGTTTAACAAAACCAGCACAACTTTTAGGAAAACTAAATTTATATTTATTTGTGTCAAAGACTTATAGTTAGTTCTGTTCCCTTATAATGCAGTAGTTCACAGTCTCTATCCAATGTTTCACCCTTTCCTGAAAGATGCAGGAGCTATATAATGCTGACAGTCAATCTGGTCTTCAGTCTATACCCATGGCTTGTTCAGTGCCTCTGCCCAAGAAGCAAGTCTGGAAGCATGCTTTGCCCTTGTGTGTGTGCAGCTTGGGTCCAGATGGCCTTTATTGGTGATGGCAGAGAGTCCCAAAGTTTTATTCCAGTAATCTGAACCACAAATGCATCTTGGTTTATTACACAGAAACATTAGGGCATGACAAAGCATTTTAGAGTTATTTTATTCCTAGCTTTTATTGTGACTATTACCATTCATAAAAGTCATGCTGTCTTTGAAAAAATCTGATAATAATTCTCATTTAAATAACGTTGCTGTGACATTATCAAACAGACTTCTCAGAACTATCCTTAATCTTTTGCTAATAAAATCTTGTTCCTCAGAAACAAAGCTTTTTCAATAATGAGCATAATCTGTCCTTTGAGACTGTGGAATGTAAAAGGTGTAAATCTTTGTATCCTTTTTCCAGCAACTTCTGTTTGTAGAAGCGTTCACTGGAATGTTTTTCTGATCCTTGGAAGATGCTTCCAGTACTACGAAAATGACCTTTCATTCTCCTCTTGACAGAAGGTTGGACAAAATTGCATAATACAACAGTGAAAAAACTCATGATTAGTGCATCATAATATCCAGCATTCAGTAAGAGTAGCCTACATGTGGCAAGCAGTCAATCAATGATGAATTTATTATCAGAGATGCAGAACCTAGTTTGAATTGTCCATAGAAATGTGCTGCAAAGAATGTAATTGCTATTCTGGGCTGTTTTAGGCAAAGTATTGCCAGCAGGTCCTTCCCCTCTTCTTGGTGCTGGCAAGTCACACCTGGAGCACTGTGGCCAATTCTAAGCCCCTCAGTAAGAGAGAGACATAGACACGCCGGATGCAGTCCAGAGAATGGCTACAAAGACAGTTAAAGGACTGGAGCATCTGACACATGAAGAAAGGCTGAGGGAGCTGAGACTGTTCAGCCTGGAGAAGGCTCAGGGGGATCTTGTTAATATGTATAAATACCTGATCAAGGTGGGGGTGGGGGGGATGGATGGAAGGAATGAAGAAGAGGGAGCCAGCCCCTTCTCAGTGATCCCCAGGGAAAAGACCAGAGGTAATGGGTTCAAAATGAAAAATAGGAGGGTCCTTTCTGAATACAACACTTTTTTACTGTGATGGGGACCGAGGCTGTTGCCCAGAGAGGTTGTAGAGTATCCATTCTTAGAGAGAGTAAAATTTCACCTGGACATGGTCCTGGGCTGTGCTTGAGGAGGAATCCTCTTTGAATAGGGAGGTTTGAGCAGGTAACCTCTGAAGTCCCTTCCAACCCTAGCCTTTCTGTGGCTCTTTGATTCAATGAATGATTTGGCAAACTGTCTAGAAATCTTTACTGAAGTAAGTGTCCCAGTAATGAAGTAGGAATCTACTATTCAAAACTTAACTGTTCTGTCTGTGCTCTCTAATCTGATTTATTACATGGAATAGTATTGCTTTTCTTCCTTTGCATTAATATATTCAGTAACTCTAGAAATGTCTTCTTCATACAATGAATAGGAAGGCCACACTGACTAAATCACCTTTATGATGTTTATCCAGGCAACTGCTACCTCCACAGATTATCATTGTTGACTATGAAGTCATTCTGGCATAACACTGCAGGAACATTTCATCATTGTGGGATGTAAAATGTAATAGCTCACTCACTCAACCATACTTTATTACATCTCCACTGTGTGGTTTGCAGTCATTTCAATTTGTTTTAATGGTCAATTGAAAACCTTGGTTTCATCTCCTAGGACAATTTCCATTCACTTCCAATAGGATGTTTCCTCCCAAAATACATTTAGCTTTTTAAAAATCTTATTTTTCAGTGGTAGGCCTTCTCTGCTTTGATAAAATACTCTGGAGATAGGAAAAAGGCTCTTGGATCTAGCACTGCATCTAGCATGTCATTACCTGAGGAGGTAATGTCCTTGCTGGGTTGAAATAAATATATGTCAAATATGTTTTGCTCAACTTACTGAATCTCCTAGAAGGTGAATCTTTTTCCTGTTTACCTGGTTTTGCTTGGTTGGTTGGTTTTTGTTTCTGGTTTTTTGAGAAGTCTAAGGAAGTAGGAGGAGGGACAGGAGATTCTTACTAGAGAGCTGAATAAGGGAGATACTCCAAGGTATTAATTGTTGCAGCCCATGTATTTCTTCATAAATTGTTTGCTGATGTACCAAGAACACCATACAGACATATCTGACTAAACTGAAATAAATATAACAATGGAGACACAAACAAATATATGAAAAATCTGCAGAGAATTTGATTAAAATCAAAATTATCCAATCGATAATCATCCATCTTGTAGATCTCTCCAACTGTTTTACACACTGAATATAGCATTTAGTGTGTGTTATGATAATTTTTATCTCAGCATTGCATTAAAGTGCTGTATCTCCTCCATCACTGCCTCCTTATGCCAGTAAACTAAGTTATTCACATAGTCATGTGCTTTCTCTGAAAGACTAAGGACATCCTTCAAGTTGACTACATAATATTAATTATATTTAAGATTTATACATTGTGGTTTGAGTTGTGCTGTCTTTTTTTTTTTTTTAATTTCTAAAATGCTTTGTCAATATCAAACATGAATTCAGAGCAGACTAGAGAGAATTGAGGCTGAATATTGACCATTCACAATTATGTTTGGGGACTGGAACAACTTCTGAGGAATGATTATTCACTTAAAGAGATTGTTTTTTATTTTAACCGCTGGCACTTCAGTTCATTTCAAGCCATAAAAAATGTCTTTTAAGCTTTGAGATCATTGTTAGAAAAAGATCAGTATTAATACAAATACTAAAATATTTATTCATGTCTTCTATAGTATTTGGAAAATAAATGTGTAACGATTTACAGCACTATTTTTTCTAGTTCCCGAGTGAATATAAATTACACAGTGCACTTAGGAAATCAGTTTTTCTAGGACTTTTGTTTGGAGGTCATCAACCTGTTTCAAGATATACTTTCTAAGGTAATGGCCCTCAGGCTTTTAGCAGTAAATTGTCACATTAATTTGGCCTGTGTAAAATGATACCAAATTAAGTTATTCTGCCTACTTATCTCTTTTCCCATTATTCAACACCAAGCATTATGCATCAAATATTGAAAAGCCAAAAATCACAGGGATTCCTTTACAGTACTACGGAAACAAAGCAAATCAGATACCATTATGATATTACAATAGTGTTATTAGGACATTATAATACCCACATTCACTTTACTGTTGTTTGGTTGGTTGGTTGGTGGCTTTTTTTCCTTATGGGCCTTATATTCTACATATAAGAACAGAGTCCCAGCAGAGCAGCCATAGCCTTCTCAAGATCATTGACTCATTGAATACAATGTCTTCCACAAGGCTCCAAATAGAGTTTTATCATTCAACTAGATCCCTATCTACTCTGTAAAGCCAGCGTTTCTGTGAAAGTACAAGAATAAACAACACTTTCACAGAATCACAGAATGGGTCAGGTTGAAAGCGACCACATTGGGTTATTTGGTCCAACCTCCCTGCTCAAGCAGGGTCATTCTAAAGTGCATGGCACAGGATTGCATCCAGACAATTCTTGAACATCTCCAGTGAGGGAGACTCCACAGCCTCTCTGGGCAATCCATTCTGGTGCTTGGTTACTCACAGAGTCAAGAAGTTCTTCCTCATATTCAGGTGGAACTTCCTGTGCATCACTTTGTGCCTGTTGTCTCTTGTCCTATTGCTTTACACCACTGAGAAGAGCCTGCCTCCATCATCTTGATACCATCTTTTCGAATACTTATATACATTGAGAAGGTCCCCTCTCAAAGATTTCTTCTCAAGGCTGAACAGGCCCAGCTACATCAGTCTTTCCTTATAAGTGAGATGTTCTAGTCCCTTAATCATCTTTGTAGCCCTTCTCTGGGGTCACTCCAGGAGCTCCCTGTCTCTCAGGTACTGAGGAGCCCAGAACTGGACATAACACTTCAGATATGGCCTCACCAGGGCTGAGTAGAGGGGCAGGGTCATGTCCCTCAATTTGATGGCAATGTTCTTCCTAATGCACCTCGGGATACCACTACACAGACCTCTGGGGTATCAGCCACTCCCCCCAGCTTAGTGTCACCAGTAAACTTGCTGAGGAGTAGCTCTGTCTCTTTGTCCAGGCTAGCCAATCATCATGGCTAGGCTTTGCAAATGAAGATTTGGGAAGGGCTCTACCCACACTTGCTGCAAGCGCGCTGATGGCTAAAAAGACCAATGTAAGACAGGCAAGTCCGATTACAAAAGGCACAGCAGAAAGTCTCCATAGGCTGTATTGGTGAGGCACAGTTCTTTCTGCATTGTCTTTTCTCCTCGAGACTG
>VWZG01001921.1:344112-376596 GCA_013396735.1 Grallaria varia
AGAGTCTTGGTGTGGGCCTTCAGTCTCCTGAGGTTGAACAGGCTTCCATCAGTACGGTATAGGATGTAGATATTTTATTCATCAACGTCTGCAGTGGCCCTTTGGAGCATCATACTGAAGAAAACTGATAAGTTAAATAATACTGGGCCCAGTACTGAACCCTGGGGGACACCACTAGTGACAGGCCTCCAACTGGATGCTGTGCTGCTGATTATGACCCCCTGGGATCTTCCATTCAGCCAGTTCTTGATGTATCTCACTGTTCATTCACCCACTCCACACTTCCTGAGTTTTTCTGTGAGGATATTGTGAGAGACAGGGTTGAAAGTCTCGCTGAAGGTGAGTCAGACAATACGTATTGCTCTTCCCTCATCCATCCAGGTAGTTGTTTCAACATAGAAGGCAAACAGCTTGGTCAAGCATGATTTTCCTTTGGTGAATCCATGCTGACCACTGATCACCTTCTTTTCATTCATATGGATAGAGATTGCATCCAGAATGAGGCACTCCATCATCTTTCCTGTGATTGAGGTGAAGTTGACTGGCCATTAGCTCCCTAGGTCCTTCTTCTTGCCCTTGTTGAACGAGGGATGACCTTTGCTTTGCTCCAGTCCTCAAGCACCCCTCCTGACTCCCACAGCATTTAAAAGATGATCATGAGCAGCCTAGCTATGGTGGTCTGCTCACTCTCTCAGCACTCATGGATACATCCCATCAAGGCCCTGTGGATGTCAATTTTCCCTGCCTGTTCTCTAACCCAATCCTCCTTGACCAAAGGAAAGTCTCCTTTCAACATTCCTTTACTCTGGTCTCCTCGGTGAGAGATTCCTGAGGGCTTTTCTTGCCAGTGAGGACTAATGCAAAGAAGGCTTTCAGTAACTATCTTCTCTGTGTTCTTTGTAGCCATGGTCCCCCCTCGACTTAGTAATGGGACCACATTATCCTTTGTTTTCTTTTTTATTGATGTGTTTGAAGAATACAAAATTAAATGGGCTACTGGAGATCACTGCACACACAAATAATGTCATTATGTTTACAAACTTCAGGGTTGGAGTAACAGTCCTTTTCCTCAGAATCATTTCAGACCTTCTGCTGCCCACAGTCTCTGCCCTCACATGCCTTTTCAACCACTGCCATTTTCACAAATGCGTCGTTCTAGAATAAAAAAACAGCAAACAAATATGAAAATAATAAATCTTATTTTCTTTTATTACAATTATCTACAATGTACAGGTATCATTTCAATTTTGAAAACAAATTATCTCACATCTGATTAACTTACACCCACAAACTTTATTTGCTCTCATGATCACAGTATTTATTTTGTTTAAAACTGCTAGATAACATTTATTTTTATTTAGGGTGCTTTTTGCATAGCTGGCTACTTGTGTACCTTCCAAAGAAAAGATGGACAACTCTTCATCCCATAAAATTGTAATTCCCTTTTAAAACCAGTGAAATAAAAAAGTTATGATATTTATTGCTATCACTCTATTTCTGAAAAGAAAATGTATTGCTTTGAGGAATGCATAGTTAAACATATTAATTTGCTCAGTCAACATAGCAAAGGATTTAATTTTCAAAACTATGCAGTCCATCAGCTCCAATGGAAAGTTGAGTTAGAGGGCTAGGAAGAGTAAAGAACTGATAAAGACTTTCTCCATATCGGAGAGCACTGCACAGAGGCTAGGAGCACATTAGTGCTGTGATAGGCTGAGCACATCACTCATGTCAGAAACTTAAATTAATTACTCACACACTTCATCATTGAACATCCTCATTCCCCAGATGGTGACTCCATAATGCTGATGTCTTTCCATAGCTTCTCATTGTCCTTCACTCTGCCCAAGTGGTGTCCAGCTCTCATTTCCCTCACTGCCCCTTCCTCTCCTTGCTAAAGCTTTTGCTTTTCCAGAACCCACCCCTTCCTTGTCACCTCCCACTCTTGTTACTCCACATAACTGCAGTTTTGTGTGTGTTCCCTTCTATCTTTCCTCATGATTTTTATTTATTACCTTGACGAAATTGAGTTGACTATCTCCATTGCTCCCATAATAAAAGTCCATATGCATGAGGGAATATGTGTTTCACTTTTCTTGCTTTCTTTCGAATGTTAAGTTGCACTCTGACTGTATCCCTCTGCATTCATTCTTCCTACATGCTTGGAGTTGGTACATTCCTCTTTCCTTAAATTCACTGCCATGACACTTCCTCTCGTATTCTTTATGCCTCCTCTCTGTCAGGGAAACAATTTTGTCTGCATGAATAATAGATGAAGGCAGTTTCATTATGCTGGAAGGTGGTATCAAATATCATAAATCAGCTCTTCTGTCTGAAGCCAGTAACAAAGACAACTGAAATTATGAGTCTGTTGAAGATATGTCAGAGGTTTTCTTCCAGTTTTTTACAAACTTCTGCATACGGGATTTCTCATGATACTATGGAAGTGATTTAACATAGTAACAGGTAAATTGTAACAAGTTTAATGTATGACCTCTCAATTCAACTGCTGAGAATTAATCTACTGCATTTAATGCTGCAATCATATCTTTGACAATAGCTTTATTCATTTTTAATATTCATTGAATATTATCCTAGTAAATGAAAAGTTTCGACAGTTGCCAATCTAATTCTTTCATTGTGCGAAGTAATTGTTATTGATTTCTTATTTGTAGAGCACTATCAATGTAGACCTAATTTCCTTCAGACTAGCAAATTGCTGCTAACAATCTTAAGAAGATAAAACCTTCAGGAAATGAGATAGAAATTAATCTACTCTGCATAAACCTACAGCATAGAACAGGGAGGTGTTCTTGTAATTAAGTAGACTTCTCACTAGGAGAAAGAATCAATACCTGGTTGTGTTCCTTCTCCTGATCTCTATTTTTTCCTCAGGTTTTTAATCTCTGAGATTCTTTACAGATATAACTCTAATAACTTATATGTGTACACCAAGCTTTGCAAATCTTTCCTTGGAAGTCAACCTTTGGGTTTTCCTCATTGAGCTGCTTTCTTTAAGATTTCCTCCGTATTATATTCTTAAGATTGTATGACACTACTGACTTTATGAACAAGTAAGAATATCAGCTGAGTATTGCTCTGAAGAAGAATCCGATTGCTTTTTACATCACAACTGTAGTTCAGTTGCTCATTCCCTCTAAAATAAACATTTCAAAGGCAACAATAAATAGTTGATGATCACTCTTCTTTTGACCATCACTGCTACTTTGTAGGAGAGTTTCTGTTATGCTTCAACTGAAATACCTATTTCTGGTTTTTTCAAAAATGAAGCTAAAATGTCAGATAAACAGAATCTAAACTTCTGAGAAATTCCTGATTACAAAAGGCTCTTAAAGATTCTCATATTTTGTGTTAATATTTTTAGTTTTATTTTTAAATTACTAGCAGGTTCTAAAGTCTCCCATACCCTCAAAAGAACAGGGTTCAGGCATTTAAATGCCATGTAATCCTTTAAAATTGTGTATGGAAATTCCAGTGGGATTTCAGAGCTTTAGAGAATCTGAGGTATAGCAAATAATGGCTGTCAAGATCTACTAAAATGTCTTTTCCTAAGCATGTAGCTGACATCTTTGAACCTCTGCTTCTACTCTTTGGCTATCTTTTACTGGCTTCTGTGCGAAAGACCAGGATACAATGCACCTCTTGAAAATAACTGAAAAAAAAATTACTTTGCAATTTCATTTCTTTCTGAGTGAAGCAATAGCACTCCTCAACTTTCCTAAAATAAATTGTATTATATATATTTGCACATTTAAATACTTCAGCTAACTCACAGTACTTGTTTGTGCATATGACTCTCTGAATGTTATCAAATCGCCATTGCAGTCCTTTGTTTTGAGACTTACCATTCAAACAGAAAAATATTATACTATTAAAAATCCCAAAATAAAGGCTCTCAAGCTACATTACCATGCTCCTGCAATTATCAGTGCAACAGTAGTAAATAGAATACTAGTTTCATGAAAAGTCCACAAGACTGTACTGTTATTTACATTGCAGCTTCACTTGTATGCTCCCTTGAGATAATTAATTTGAATAGTGGTGGTGAATCTACAACCAGACATGATCTTAACAATAATAGTGAAAAAGGCTTTTAAGTGAGCTTATTGTCAAGAAGCTAATGTAATATTCTAAAAATGGTATCTACATTTTATTAACCAAGGTAATCAGCTGAATCACTATGAAATGCTAAGACTTCTACACCTTTTTGCCCTTGAAATGTGCGTTTTTCAGTTGGACTCGAGGACTAAGGGCTACATCCTTGCTGTTTCAAGGAAATGGAAAAAAGATTTTACAATGCTTCTGTCAGTGTTGTAGCACAGGTGGACTTCTGTCCTAAGTAATGACAGTAGAAAGACTAGTGTAGTCTGGATGTGGATATTCTTGCATGTATATATATTATCTTAATTATGACTGTGACAGAAGAATAGATGCTGTTCATGCACAAGTTTTTTTGTATTTGTACTCACTATAATTTTCATTTGACACTTTAGATCATATTTGTTCAATTTTTTTTTATTTCTTTGAATTATCCTAGTTCCCTTGTCTTCTATTGGATTAAATGCCATTGCTTTATCCCAGGTATGCACTGAAATGGAGGTGGGGGCGTTGATTATGAAATTTCCAACATCTGAGAAAAACACAAAATGCACTAACATGAAATACACTAATACAAACAAACACAAAATAGGAAACATTATTATGAACTGCTGGTTAACATTAAAGCACTATTCATCTCTCGTATCAAATAATTCCCTCCATACTAGATAGGACATTGAACTGGAACAAATAGATTATTTTTTATGTCCTACTGTACAGGTTTAACCAAGTAAATAAGCAATGAATTTTCCAAATACGTAATTTGGAAGTTTTGCATTTCCAATGTAAACTGCTATGAATTCAAGCTTGAGTGTCAGTTGATGAACAACTACATTTACACTGAAATTTTGAAGATTCCCAGCAGCAGTTTCAAAAGAAATGAATAAGACACTTCATTGCTAGATACTCTTGAAAATGTGGGATGTAGTATGACTAGGAAGCAGTCTTCACAGGTGAAGATGGAGTAGCCAGTTTTCACCCAGAATAAATCAGTCTCATTTTTCATTGATAACAATCTATATTCATTTTTCAATTGTTCTCCTTTGCACGCTACCTGACATGTGGCCTACCAAGATAAGTAATGATTTATACACTATAAAGCTATAACATAACCTAATAACCTGGAATCACTGTATTGGTATTACAGATGCAAAATTAGATGTAATATTGAGCAGCACAGTATTAAAACAAGCAAAAAGTTTATGGGCTCCTCTATCAGAAAGCTACTCAATGTCCACATTTCAATGGTGAAAGCTAGTAATTATGGAAATATTTGACTTCCACAGGGAAAATGCTCACTTTAATTTTCAGAGTCCTACAGGCCTTAGGATTTTCCTAGTCACTGAATTTTGCAAAAGTTGCAAACTCTTTTCATTTACATGGCTGCCTGCATTAGTATGCCTCAAAAAACCTAGTGTGCATTTTCCATTTTGACTGTTTGGTTGCTGTCTATTTGCATACAGACTTTTATGATGTGGGAGATCATTTTACAGACGTAGAGTTACTGGGATATATGGAAAAAATCATATTACTTTGGCACACTTTAAAGCATAATCGGACATGTCAGCTGCCATTCCTGTCTCTCCCACAGTTTTGTTTGTAGTCAGCACAGAGTATCGCTGATGTATTTTGTTGTAAAACACTGATATAAGTGATGTTTGAGGTGCTTTGTGATAGCAGCATTTTCTTTCAATTTTCTATGACCCCAGCCCTGTAGGTTCCCTAATAGCAAAAACTTGTGTGAATACTGCGGTAGAATTAGAGCAGCTGAAATACCTGAGGATCCCCTATAGATTCAGACATCTAATCCAGTTATCAGGACTTGGCAGAGTTGACATGTGAGCCCTGGGGGAAGATAACCAGATGCCTGCCCTCTGTTCAGCCACTGCAGATGCAGGTCTAGCATTTGCCTTTAAACTTCTTTAACTAATGTTTATGTCTGCATGTCTGCTGCGGGCTGACCTATACCACTACTAAACCAGCACAGCTCAACTGAACAGAATGGTATATCTGAGACCCAACTCTGCTCCTCTCAGCAGGGTTATAGTGTGCAGCTTCTACATGGTAAATTCACCAAGATTAAAGAAAACAAACAGAAAAAGAAATAACTTCAAACTCAATTCCCTTTTGTATTACATGCAGCATAGAAAATATTTATACTTTGATTTAAATCCAACTGAAAAATACATAATGCATTGAAAAGATAAATACCTTGATTTATGATCATTATTTCCTGCATTAAAATATGACCAGAAAAGACAAAGAAAGAAGAGGCTTTTATAATTAACTGGACAGATAATGGAGTCCTTTTCTCAAATGCTGAGTTTAATCAGTCCCACAAGTGATATAACCATCAGGTTCTTTCAGATAGTGTACTTCTTTCAGGCACACAAATGAAAAGCATATTCCTCATTTGGATGCTTTGTGCCTCTTCAGATAATGACAGCATCATGGAGCCAATTCACTCTGTGAGATGGACAAAAAAATGTAGTGCTATTTACAATTGTCACCCAGGATTGGTGTCTTCAAATTCTGATTAGTTTAGTCCAAGGCTGAATGAAAAATTACAATCCAAATATGTTTTATGGAAGTGTATGTAAAATAAATTTGCATCATAGTCTGTACTAAAACCAAGGTTTTGATCTTTCAGACATCTTCCAGATATCTTAAATTTTATATGTCCACAGAACAACATTTTGCAGAAATTTTCCTTTCACATTTCCCATTACATTTAGTGGAAAAAAAGCTACAGCAATCTGATCTTCACAACTCTATCACCAACTCTTTTGTTATGTAAGAGCTAGAACTAAAACAAGCTGAGTTTCCCTTCATCTTCACAGTTCTTATGCCACAGACTAAAGCAGAGGAATGTGTGCCAACTGGGCTTGAATCAGTAGTATTGCAAAAAGTTCTACTTTTTGACCTTTTACTCCATAAAATACTAGAACAGTCTCTGGCTTTTAGACATCTAAAAGCAAAGTACCTGCCAGTTACAGAAGGACTGGTACATTTCATATCCAGTACTTTGCAGAAGTTTTTTTCCTATGTGTCTGATTTTCACTGAAACAGGATGACTTTTCATCTATGTTTTGTCTTGGTTTTCTGATAATGAACTCCAGATGATTTTAATGCTCATTACTGCTATATGGTGATTTACAACCGTAATAGTTTGAAACCTAAAAATGACCACAGATGTCACCTGCTGTCTCTGTTTCCCTATAGGATTGTATCCTATTTGTTTATTTGAAAATGCTGTTTAGTGAAAGTTATCAGACTAAATAAATGATGCATAGGAATCTGCTGCAAGCATGAAATAACACTAGATTCTTCCAAAGAGGTTTTTCTCACTTATGGATACAGACAGTTATTACACAGTAGCTAGGATGTGAGACTAAGTAAATCAATTGATCAGTGATTTCTTTCAAACTCCCATCATCATATATTTAACTGTCAGCTCTTGGGGTCTTGGAGCCTTCAGAATCTCCCATGTATACACGTAACCTGTCCTTAGGGAATGGTATCTTGGAGCTAGCAGAACTTGCTGAGATGCTTCATGTAAGCCAAGCAGTTTTGGTGGACATTCCTCACATAACAAATTTTTTGTTACAAGTAATTTTTATTTATGTTTCAACACATGATAGCTTTTTTTGCCCAAAGTAGAGTTTTTGGGATCAGTACATATCATGAAGCCTAGCAGTTTTTAAACATACACTTTGAGAAAGATTTGAAACAGAGAATCAGATAAATACTGATAACCCAAGCTCCAGACCCAGTTTTTGCAGTTTCTACAGTGTGGAATCGGGACCTATGGCTTTAATTGGAGTTATCTCCAGTCTTGGGAAGCACAAAAACTGTCTCTGGTTGAAAGGCCTGGAAGTTCTGAATTCCCCCAGCTTCTGCATTCCTGAAGTGATTGAAAAGGAAACATACAGGACTAAGCAAAAATATTCAGAAGTTGGGTTGCAAACCAGAGTATTCCAGCGCAATTTCTATTCATTATAAAGGTTCCCTCCCTGCCCCGCCACCTGGTCTTTTTTTCTTAGTCATTTTTCCTGATTAACTTCAGACCCTTCCAGTCTCAACTATGTGTATAAATGTTTTGCAGAATTTTGAAATCTCCTGCAGAAAAAAATGAATTTTAACACCTTTCAGTTCTAGGATTATCTAGGATATAAAAAAAAATGAAAATGTCCTAGTCTGACCAATTGCTAATCTGAGTGTTTATTCCTAACTATGATGCAGTAGCAACAGACATTTTTAAGACGACAGAAGAACATGAATCAGGGATTTTTTCTGAGCTTAGTAGAGACTTTCCCAGATAGTTCTTTAAATGAAAATTAGATAAAAACTTTTGTGTGTTCGTCTTGTGCTGCTGATACTTACATAATATTGCTGAAATCTTCTGCACCTAATACCCACATTTTTGCTGCAGGTTTGAGCTGTTGCATCTGTTTAGCTATACAGTGAAGACAGAGGAAAGACTTCATGGAGACGTTTCTATATCATCAAAGTTAATCAATAGAATTATGATTGTAGCCTTCATTGAGCTCTTTAATTCACTAATTTCGCCCCTTAAAAATACCTATGGCTCAATAGAGAAATTCAACACAAACCTGATGATAAAAGGAAATATACTCTGTGTTCAGGAAGCTTACTCACTAATAACCTTGGCTTTGGTAAGCTTGCACTACAGACAAAAAAGAAAGCTAAGAAATCCAAAACAGCATGTGTCCAAGCAATTATGAGTAAAGATGTGTTAAGGCTGAGAGATGTGCAAGATACACCTGTGCTCGTGACTGTCTGCAATTCCTTTAATCGCATGCATCTTCCTAAGGTTTTTGAAAACACAAAAATAGACAGGGTAGAGTGATGGATGAATTTGGTTTGACATTTAGTTTATACAGTCAAGTGTGCAAGAAATTATCCTCATAAACACATTACGCTGTCATTGGATGTGAAGTTGTTAAAATGAAAATGTGAAGATTATTCAAATACAGAAGAAACCTAGCCATTACATACAGCTAAAGAAAACAGTGCAACACTTTGTTACCAGAATTTACTACCAGGATTCGAAACCAGAGCACTGAGATGAATAATCTTTTCACCTTCTTCTGAAAAATATATGCACAAATATTCCCATATGCATTTGTCTGAATTGACAAATTGGTGTGATATTTAACAAAGTGGTAAAGACAGGGAAGTGGGGAATTACTACTGTCTCAAAAAAATGAAATTGGCAGTTCGTCCATTTGTCACAGCAAAGTCCAAAACAATCACCCAGGCCAGCGCATGCTATTGGACCTCTTGTATTGATATTCCAGGCAGTCATTTCCAAAACTCAAGTATAGAATAATAAAAAGGAAAAACTGGCTCATGAAACACAGTTATGTCTCTCTCTTCTGAATTCCTGATATTATAGTTATCAGCAATGGTTTAAAACACAAAACTCCTATGCAAACCACAGTGTTTCACTTCTTGAGATTTCAAGAAAAGGCAAAGGAGAATCACTGGGGTTTTTAAAAGATATATTCAGGGTGAGATTCATGTGCCCTAAGTTGAAGTAACTAAACTTTGGGGTTCTCTCTAGTCGTACAGAGGTAGCAGGTTGATATGTCACCTGCTGGCAAATACATCTTTCTCTTGCTTTGCTATGAGCTCAAGAGTGATTGTCTTAAAATTTTATATTATTCCTTGATCAATTTCTGTAATGCATTGAAAGATTTCTGGCTTGATTAATCCATTTTTTAAAATTCATTATCTTTTGGTTATTACAAATGTATCACTTTGTGCTTAAACCTACTGACCTTTATTTTTTCCCCCTCTAAAGACACAGTTCTCATTCTTGTTTTTGCAGTGACTGCACCATATTTCCAGTGCAGACATGCCTAATGTGCTCCAGACTTGACTCTTTTGGCTATTGGTGCCACAGTAGCCACATTCCTAGATGTGGCTACTTGCACCTCTTACCTAGATACAGTAAAGAAACAAAATAACCCGGTCTTATCATGCCCTTCAGAGAAGTAATATAAATTTTCATAGGATGAAATATTTTTTCTCTATAGGTGCAGTAATTCTTTTTTCATAGTGGGCATAAAAAAGATTTTCCACCTAAAAATTATTTAGGCTGTTTTTCTGAGATCATTTGATGTTGTTACCCTCTAGCTGTCTGTAACATCTGTCTTGGAAAGATATAAAAAGGAACTGAATCGCCTTCTTACGTCAGTGTTTCTGTTACTGAAAACTATAACCAAGCTCCCAGACTCATCTGCCTAAGCTGCCCAGATAAACTAATGAAATCATCTTCTGTCATTTGCAGATGTTCCCAGTGCACCTGGTAGTGATTGCATGGCAGACAAAATATCACTGTTATCACAACAGTGGCATATAAATAATTGTTCCATACACTTAAACTCTGTACACCCAGCTTACAAAGTCTCTTTTTAAATGGTAAATAGTGCCTGAACATGGTAACCCAGGGAGGAAAGGTTACATGCCCACTTGTATCTGTAAGAATGTAGTTTAGGATCACAGGAGGTACAGCCCTATCGCAGCCCAGCCTGACTTCCTTGTGCAGCATGTAAAAAATGGTTGAAGTACCTGTATAAATCAAATAGACCTGGCAACAACATGCAGTTATAGAATGCCTCTTTAATAAATTAGTAGAAGAATCTTTTCTGGATGTAAAAATGGTTTTCTACCTATCGTTGCTTTGGTTCTGAGTGTTTTGTGGCTCACATGGCAAGCACCAGTAGACCCCCCCTGCTGTCAGAATTAATACATTTCATCTACCCATGTTCACACAGCAAGCCCAGGGATCCAGAAAAAATAGCAAGAAATTAATTAGTAATAATAAAACTAACTCCATCCTCATCATAACTATTCTGACCTATTCCTCTAACTTTGTCAAAGTTACTTGTCTTTCTTCAGGAAAGTAAAGGTCAGATCCAACATAACTTCCCTTTGACTATTAGTCAGCTGTTCTCATAAAGAAGGCTGCTTCAATCAAGCTAAAAGCAAAACACTAATAAAACTCTACTGAACTGGAAAAGAGTTGTTTCCTTTAGAAACTTCAGCACACAGTGTACTGGACGACGTGATTTCTAAATGAATTGTAATTTCCTGTTAGGGCACATTCTGAAACAAAATGAAGGAAAAACTCTGCTTCCCCTTGACAATATCATATTTGGAGAGAAAAAAACCACTTTGGTGGTATTGAAGGAACAGCGAGAGGTGTTTGTTTTTTGTTTGTTTGTTTGTTTGTTTGGGGGGGTTATAAGTTAATTTATTTTTAAAACTTAAAAAGACTTTGGTTCAGACTGAAAATTGCAATTGTTTTCTTTAGGAATCAGAGAAGTAAAAGTATTAGATGTCTGCAAAATTGTGGGCTCTAGTTGCTGAAGCTTGGATTCCCTAGTAAAAGAAAGACATTGAAATATTGGATCGTTTTTGAAAATAGTGATACCACTACATTAAACTAACATTAATTTTACATTTGCTGTTGACAAATATCTTAACACGTCTTACTTGTGTCTTACTACTTCAAATCTATTCTCAGAAAATAGAAACAAAAATAAAAAACTGTGCTTCTAGAAAGAAAAAGCACTAACATATTCAATATTCCCCATCTGCACCACCTTCTTCAAGAAACAGCCACCAACCTCAAAGGCATGATAGCCTGCATTATTGTGAGGAATACTGTAAAATGTTATGCTTATGGAGACTTCTATCAACAAACATTTTCTTAATGGCTTGTAAATTCTCACATTGTTGTGAGAAATGAATCAACTAGGAATTTTACTAAACATTCTTGATAACTGCCTCATATCATCCAGCTACTCATAGGTAATATTTTATAATAACATGCAAGAGATTTGGATTTACTTTCCTCCTGTGGGCTCATTTTTTGGGACAGATAGTGACAGGGGAAGCTGTAGTGGAAAAACTTTGAATAGATTGCCTAGGATCTACCATCTTCATGATAGAATGTGGCTTCATTCGAGTTTTTCAGTAGCTGAGAGAGAAGCACTGAATATCCTACTGTAACAAAAACTCATAGTAATTTTTCTGGTTCTCTTTAGAGATGTCTTCTTTAAAAGATATGTTTTGTACATATTTAATGCTCTTGTCTGAGTCATAACTTGATACGTCCTTCCTACTGCAGGGCAGCGTGCATCTGCTGATTCCACATATGAGAATGCATACTCCATACCCCATCTATTTTCATTTGGAGACATAACATCCTTTGGATGTATTTGCAGATATTTTTGGAGATAAATGACAGAATATCTATATACTGGACATATTCATTTGGCCTTCTAATACCATATGAAGAATGTCTTCTTACCATAACATGCTGTCATTAATAAGCTCTGCTTAGCACTGCAACTATCATTTAATAACTCTATTTACTTTTGCATTTGGTCTGTATTGGTAATAAAGGCCAGTTAATTAAAACCAATTTTTTTCCTAATTATCCACAAGAGCCGAAATTTTGACTCCCTTCTCCAAAAGCTATTTAGAGCAGCCATCATCTAGTTGTACAATTTCCACTGGCCCTTACCACTCAGGGTGTTTCAAATAATAACTGGTTGATTGCTACAGGACTGAAGAGGCCAATTTGTATTTGTCTCTTTGTAGATTCCAGAGCACAGGTGGGAATGTAAGCTTTACTGCAGCTGTGCAAAGACACATATTCCAGGTCAACATATTAATTAAAGGATAACGGGACTCTCTTAGTGGCAAAACAAAGGCAAATAAACTGGCCCCCTAGAAGGTGAGCCATGCTACAGAAAGCAACGTGCTTTGCATGCTACTCCACAAGGCCAGCGGTTATCTGTTCTGGTTGCTGTGGCAGTTTGGAAAGTCTGAAATGTTGGAACTAGGTTACTTTGAAGTATGTTCCTGTTACATTATCAAGCTTGATAGAGATGTAACAGAAATTATCACTGAAATACAAAATTTCTGTGAAATAACTGTCTAATTTCATAATAATTACTAAAAATGCATATACATATTTTACCAAGCTACCTATATAAAATCTAATTTGTGTTTTAGCTTCTAAGGTTAGGATTATTTTCTAGTAGTATACTGAAAATCAGGAAAAAAGTGGCTAAAGCTGAGATAACCTGTTTTTATGGGGGAAAACTGTTATCTTCAGCTTTCTTAATGTGACCAAAAAAAAAAAAAAACAACAACTTTTTTTTCACAGATGCCTCCTTATAAATCCTGAGGAATGTGCCTTGGACTAGAGTTCTATTCTCCAAAATCAGTGGGATGTTTCTGCATAATCTTAGCCTCCCACTGCTTAGCAATTTAGAAATAAAGCTTTCTGAAAGAGAAATATGAACGAGCATCTGTTTTGCAAGAATGTTTAACATAGCAACAGGAAAAAATGTGTTGACAGTAGCCAGCTATACATAACACTTGGAAACTGAAAAATACCTGTGATGTGGAGGTATTACTCAAAAAAAAACCCCATTGTACTAGTTTAATTGCACTGTTTAAACTTTCTGGACAAGAAAACATCTGTACAGAACTCCACTGAATTCTGCGAAAGGAGCTGTTGTTTGTTTGAACTTGTTAGTCCAGGTTAAAATGTTTTCCAGATGTTCCATCAGTGAAAAATTTATTTCCAATGTATACCATTCTATTTCTAAAGACTTTTTTCTGAAGTGTTTTTACCATCCCCCAGATTCCTTTCAAAATCTAATGATATTGCCTAACATAATGTTTGTCATTTTTTCTTGAAGTTTTACACTTATCAGTTTGAGGCAAGTCAACTACACACCACAAAACCCACCAAAATTTATTTGTTTTATGTGTGTATGTTGACAGAATTGTTGATGTTGGAAGGGACCTTCAGAGGTCACTAGTCCAACGACCCTGCTCAAGCAGAGCCACCTAAGGCTAGTTGCTCAGGATCATATTCAGATGGCTTTTGAAACTCACCAAGGATGGAGACTCCACAGCCTCTCTGGGCAGCCTGTGACAGTGCTTAGTCATTCTTACAGGGGAAAATGTTTCCCGGTGTCCAGAGGGAACCTCCTCTGTTTCTTTTTCCAGTTGCCTCTTTTCCTGTCATTGTGCACCACTGAAAAGAATTTAGTTCCCTCTTCTTGCACCTTTTTTTTTGGGTACTTAAATATAAATATAAATATAAATATAAATATAAATATATATGGTCAAACAGGCTCCCATGGCCATAGAAATCAAAACTCTATTGCCAACAATGGCTACGCAACAAATAGTTGCTCTTCAGTATGACTGCCTCGTTCCTACATGCTTTTCCCTTACAAAAAGGACTGCAGACAACACCACCTAAGCTCCCGTGCCCATGATTATCACTCCTTAACACCAGCTGAATAGATGATTGATCCTCCCTAAACAGGTGTATGCTGCAGCAAAGACCTCAGGTACCCTGGGTCAAGGGTAGCCTTGTTAGAAGCAGCAAGAGCTTCCTGATGTCCGCACCTACTGAGATGACACATAGGGCCGACAAAGCGACAGTTGCAAAAAGTAAGGAAAAAAATGTTCTGAACTCTTTAAAGAAAAGCCTAAATTTGAGTTAGTTCTAGACATAACTTTTTCAGTGCAAGTAAGGAACAAAAATTAGCACTTTTATATGAACAGAATTCTTAAGCCACAAGAAATCTCCTGTTCTATGGGAAAAGATTTTAGTTTACAGCATCTCAAAGGAAAAGATTTTGTTTTGCTCAAAGAGATTTTTAAAGTATTTAGAAATCTCTTTGTCCTTATGTACTACTCAGATAATCATCCCAAGCTCTTACACTGCAGTCTATTTTGGATCCACTGAAATGGCTTTGTATCTGTGTGAATATAATGGAAGCAGACTGGGACATGCTTTCAATGTCAGTGTCTTGCAGTCATACTCTGAGTAGAATTTGGCATTAGTTCTTTTGTACAACAAGGATAAAACCCTCTGTGTCTGATTGCATACAGTAGTTGTAGGTTGCATTTGGACAAAATGCAGTAAAATCATGTTATTTTAGCTTCTGTGAAAATTTTGAAGGGCCTGTTTCTACACTGCTGACGAAATAACTAACTTCAGAATAGTTGCATAGTTTCCTATAAGGCGTCATGATTAAAAGTAATCTTTAACATTTTAGATGACGCCTGGTGCAGTCCTGTCTTCTTCATTATGTTCCATTTGCAGAATTCAAGAGTTCAACAGTCACAACAGTATTACTGCAACTAAAGAGGTAGAAAAGGTAGAGAGATTTCTTGTGACTTCAGGTAAGATCCAGGAAAGACTAAGAGCCAGTGTGTTGGAGAGCGTGAGCTGCCACATGAAAAACAACAGCATAGGCAAGAGCTCTCAGAGTTCTGATTCATTCTTTCAGTTTGATAGCAGTTTTCCAACAGCATTTTATTTTAACATCTCCAGGTGAAGTTTGGCTCAGTGAAGGTAAAAGGCACTTGCTGAGGCTTCACAAGAAACCATTCTTTCCTCTCTATACCAGCTAAAAGAGGGTAGTTTTTCTCTCTACAACAAACAACGAAGTGCTTACTATATTGTGTTGAGTGCCTTACAGAGGGAAAACAGAGCAGCTGTAACCTACATCCCATAATTTTAACAGTGACCTTTCCCTAACGTCAAAAATGGAAAAGAAGCATCTACAAGTGACACTTTCTTTTGAGGCGAGACAAAATGAAGCAAGTTTTTAACAAACAAAGAAGCATCTGGTACGTAATTACAAAACTTAAGAAAATATAAATTTTGATACAAACTGGCAGCTGCAGAATGGTCAATGTCCTTGCCAATTTACTCAGTCAAGTTCCACAGCTAAATGAAAACAAGAACTTCCAGCATTATTTTAGAGGGTGTGATATAAACAACACTAAAGGACTGAAGTAGTGTGCTAGTGTCCCTGTTGTCACTGTTTGTCTGGCATATATCTTACAGGAAAAGAGATTTTTTAAAAACAGAAAAAAACAAACAAACAAACAGTGTTGTTGTGCCCTCATTACTTCATAGCTTAAGGAGGAGCCGTAGCCTCACCAAAGCACTACATTTAATATAATGAAGTCTGTTGGAATCGGACATCATCTAGTAACAGACGGAGATTTAGAGGGAATGAGCAGCAAACCATGGATGATAGAAACTGAAAGGAATTCCTCTCCTGGATAAAGCAGGAGGCCTGGCCTTGAGAAGACTGTTTGCAGTTATCTATCCCTGTCTCCTGTCGGCAGGAGTGAGTGGACTCTTTTGATTTGTTGCCATTCTGTTGAGGCCCTGTATTCCTCCAGGTGGCTCATATATGAGAAATGGTTGATTTATCGCGATATGTAGCCAATTAGTTGTCTAAGCCCTAACTGACATAAATCACCCCTATTAGCATATCCTGCCTCCCTATTAACATGCCCTGCCTTTTGGTTCTATACATTGTCACGGATGTATTCAATAAGTGTTCCAGCTTTTGCCCCCAAGATGGGACCGTGTAGTTTTTGACCATCGCAGAAGTCTTCCTGGTGTAAAAAATGTGTATTCTGAAACTAGTCACTGAAGAAAACAGCAGACAGAGAACCTGAGGAAAGTTCCAGGTTAAATTATTTATCATCATCATCATGGCTAGGCTTCGCAAATGAAGATTTGGGAAGGGCTCTACCCACGCTTGCTGCAAGCGCGCTGATGGCTAAAGAGGCCGATGCGAGACAGGCAAGGCTGGTTGCAAAAGCTGCAGCAGAAAGTACAACACTGTGCCTCACCAGCACAGGGGGTGTTGGCGAGGCACAGTTCTTTCTGCATTGCCTTTTCTCCTCCAGACTGATTCTGCGTGCATTCTCAAAGGAATCAGCAACGTTATGGATGGTGTGTCGCCATGCGTCCTGATTGGAGGCCAGAGTGGACCATTGATGGTAGTCAATATGGCCAAGGCTGAGGTAAATTATTTATAGGATTTAATAAAAGTTTTTTTAAATGCTGTTTTCAAAGTTTTCTTGGAAGATGAGTAGAAGAGAACCATTCATATGAGTCATGTGTGATCAATAGCTTTTTCATAATGCCACTGAGTAGCCTTTCAAGGGTAAAAGCTGGACTGAGATTTGAAATGTATAAACAAAATCCACTAAGGCTAGAGTTGAGTGAAGAATTACTTGAGAAGTAATTTAAATTTCAAAGATATTCCTAATATGTGTACGGATGAAAACAAGAATTTATGAAGGTTTTAGTTTGTTTTGTTTTGTTTTTTAAAGAGCAACTAACGGAGGAATTGGAAGAAAGGCAGGAAGGCAGGAAGGAAGCAAGGAAACTGTAAAAACTAGAAGATTCTAAACTAAGTTTTGTCTAACTTCAGAAAAAGTCACTGACTGATATGATAGCCCCAGGCTACTCTGAGATAGCTCTCTCATGCTATTCAAATGCTCCACAATAGTTCCAGCTTGTGAGAGATAATATGAGGTTTTTAGTTACAATTTATTTGCAAGTTCAGATATTCTATTCGCATGTTCTAAAAATATTTGCAATTTGCCAATTACTATTTGATGCTCACGTCATAGTGATATATGTTACAAAACATTGATTTGAGCTTGCAAGAAATAACATTAAGTGGTAGAGTTGGAGAAAATAGAACCAACTTGATGATAGAAAATATGCATTTGCCATAAATAATGTTAATTATCTTCATTTCTGTTTCTTGCACAGATTTGCCAATCGGTCTATAAACTGATGTACTAATTCATCTCACACTAGGGTCATGTACTTACTCTTTAGAATTACCTATATAGAGTTATTAGGCATTAGAAAGAAGATTCAAGCAGGGGGGGAGGGGGGAGAGGGGAAGAGCATATAAAAGGAAACATTATAATTTAGACTAGAAATGGTCATTCCTTTTCCATTTATGTTCTCTGTAATATTTCAATTATTGAAAAGAAGACAGCTAGCATTTACCTCAGTCTTTCGAGTGAAATGAGACAGAAAATAAAATATTGCTGTTTCTACATTTTATGTTCAGCCTCATGCTCATATAATTGCTTCCTGACTCTTGCCTCATTTAACAGCTGAAAATCTGCAAAATTGCATGGAAAATCAGGACCTGGTGCTTTTCTACATAGAGAAGACCATAAGGCTTTTTATGTGTATGAGGTGTAACAGAAAGTGCGTGCGAGCCTCCATAACTCTGTAGCCATAAAGAATTGTACCTGATTAGTAATTGTAGAATTTACCAGTGTAGCCTAAACTATGTAGTTCACCATTCTCTGTTGAGAGTCTGAACAGGCAGGAAATTTAACAAGGTAGGAGGTTTCTCCATCTGTGAAGCAGGACTGATAGAAGGGACAAAACTAGCAAATTAGTCAAAGCTGGTCAGAGTCCTTGATGCCACTCCATAACATATGATGCTGTGTCAAAAGCAAGGAGTCAAGAAAAAGACAAGCTGAAGAACACGATGGAGGCAGCCACCTGGGGTGCTTCATGCCCACCAACGGAACTCAAATTTGAGAGGTGTGTGGAGTGTGGAATGGTGGGTGGAATGGTTTTGGAAGTAGGAGGGGCAAGATGAGGCAATGCCTGCATTTGTACTTACACAACTGAATAGAGATATGGACCCTCTGATGTTCAATATGCACAATTTGGAATACATTTCCTGTGCATCCAGCATGCTGTCATAAAGACTGCTTACCTTCTAACACTCAAAAAGAGTCTTAGAGAGTTCTTTTACCTGCTTTTCTGGCATCACCTGCTACATAGACACCATTTACATGGCAGAGATAAAAGAGATAGGGCCAGGGATAATTAGAGGTTCTTTTCTGTAGCTGTTTAAGGCAGAGCAGATGCTTCCAGACCTTCTCACTAAACTTTATCATGCTCTTAATATCAGCTACAAACTATGCCACAAGTGCCAAGTAGGTGAGACATTAAGAATCACTGGCACCTCTGTCTGTATTTCTATCCAGTGACATCAGAAATGTGCTCAAGATCCTTGTAAAGCACAGCCTAGAATCTGTTATGTTTTGGCCACTGACGCACACAGAAACTGGTCAGGTATGAACATTAGGACTGTCTGATGGTTCAGTTTCATTTGAATATTCTCTGTCTGTTTCAGTCAACTCTGTTGTGAAGGGACAAATTGTCCATTACAGTTCTTACTGTCTAAACAAAAATAAAATAAAAAAAAATTCATAAGTAGCAAGATGATTCTTTACTGCTTAGCATCTTCTAGTGATGCAGGACAACACTGATGTTCCATTTACATGTTGCAAGCTGAAAATATCTTCTCCAAGTACAGAGCTTTTGGAACAAAAAACCCCAAGCAACCCAACAAACAACTACAAAAATTTGGAAAATACAGTGATAGTCAACTAAATAAACTCACAGTGCTTATGAAAATTGTATATTTGTGTAGCATTTTCTCACCATGATAGGTACCAGCACACAATATAATGTTTTGCATTATTTCTCTGCAATTACCACTTCATTCCAGGAAAATGATATCAAAATCCCTGATGTCTGCTACCCTTCTGAACACAATTTTAATGTAATTGTCTCCTTTTATGACTATAGTTTTTCAGGAAAAAAACACAAATCCCAGCACCTGTTGTTTGTTTTGGTTTTCCACAAAAATCTGCTTTGTTTAGAGGAGGTATAGATGTTGGAGAGTTATCTTCTGTCCAACAGACCTGAGTAGCAAGGTAAAGAACCCACAGGAAGCAGGTACTCCAGGGAAACATTTCTGCACCTTCTCCCTTCAGAGCTGTTAATGCTGTTGCTCTGGTTTTGTCAACAAGAATGAAAAATGCTGACCCAAAAAATATATTACAACACCCATGAGAAGACATGCAGCTTTGCAGCTTTTGTCAAAGAAAAAGCAGAAGTCCACAGCCTCACAGGCAGGAACAAGATCTGGTTTTATTTTTGTATTTCTTGTTGTGTTTGACTTGAAATTCAGTCATCCTAACTGGAACTTGCACTTTATATGCTCCTCATGAGGCTTCATTGCTGGATTCAATAAATCAGAACTGTCACAAAGCAGTTTTAGCATTACCACCCTACACAACTGCATTTGCAGTATTTTATCACAGCTGGCAGTCAATCAATGGTTCTTATCAGACATTTTGGTCATTATATTGAAGGATTAAATTGAAAGAATGTATTTGTTAATCCATTTGTGTACTCAAGCTTCTTTACTCTGGGGTATCAAATCAAATTAATGTGGATATAAAACAGATGTCTTCTGCATGCAATAATCTGTGTGACAAGCCAACGGGTACACAGAATTGCAGTACTGATTATTCCCTTTCATTCTCACATACTCCTTAGTGCAATTTCTGAGCTGAACTCCCAGCTGGAAAAACAATATTGAGTTACACAGTTTTGATTCAGAATTCTAATAGCTATCTGTTGGCTATAGAATTTACATGAAGAAGCCTGTAAGGACTTTTGTATAAGACATTGTTACAGAGCTCAAAGATCATGAACAAAGAAATCCCAAAATGAAAAATAAAAAAAAAAATAAAAAAAAATAAAAAATTAAAAAAAAAACCAACAAAACCAAACCAAACAAACAAAAAGCCCCTTTCAAAAACACCAAAAACAAACAAAAAAACCAAAACACAAAAACCAAACTGAACACTTTCTTACAATTAAATCACTGCAAGACCAACCAAATCTATCATTCTGCCCAAGGCAAGACTCACCAAATATATAGTTACTGAGAAGCATTTTTAAGCTGCTTCTTAAAGATCCTCAATGCAAGAGATGTTAGTCTCCTCGTTTGAACTGAAGTTGTGCTTCAGTCCCTAGCATCAGATAATTATTTCTACACCTCAGATGACCTTCCTTTTCTTTGATATGGTATACATACTTCAGAAAACTAAGCACTGACTTTTCATGCCCCTAAGACTGTTATGAGACCATCTTTATTTAATTTCCTCTTCTTTCTGCATAAGTGTCAGTTGGTTCATTCTTTCTGCATGGGTCATTTCAGTGCTACGTGCCAAGATCCAATAGGTCAAAAAAACTTTTATTTCAAGTAGCAATCAGTTTGAAAATCATCTGAACTTCTATGTTGCAAAAAAAAAAATATTCAAGGCTTCTAAAAGACTCTTTTTATTTGTCTATGTATAATAATCCTATGCAATTGCCTTAGAGCCAGGGAAGGAACTTAATGTGCTGTACTCTTACCTTGCTGCTGAATAATTTTAATAATTTTGTAAATAAGGATAGTATGCAAAGATACAAATGTCAAAATCCTGTGACCTATACCTATTTTATAGATCTCAGTTACATAAATAATAGAGTCATCAACTGAAGTATGGACCTGTTCTATACTCATTGTTGATGATAGAATTATTTTTGTTGATATTTTTCCAGACTTAAATAGAATCATAGAATGGTTTGGGTTGGAGGACACCTTAAAGGTCATCCAGTTCCAACGCCCCTGCTGTGGGTAGGGACACATTTCACTAGAACAAGTTGCTCAGCTAAAAAAAAAATACTGTACATGTGATGAATCATGATAATATTTATTACAAATACACCCACTGTGTAAAAAAAAAAAATGTTTAGAAAAAGACACCTCTAACTGCATTGTATTGTAGAAAATATTCCTGTATTGTAGAAAAAATTTAATCTGCATATTAGCTACACTGTACTCATGAAAAAGTTGTTTCCCAGAATGGCACAGTTGTGTGAAGCTAATTCAAACTCTTCTTGTTTTTTATATAAATGAACAGTGAAAAATTAAATACATGTACTATGGAAGCATCTGTTTATTACTGCACTTAACATAAAAAATTTGCATTACAGAAAGTGAACTTGCATTCCTTTGTAGCAAGTTGGTTAATATCTGAATCAAGGATGAAAAGAAATAAAAAAAAAAAAAATAAAAGGAAAGTACATCAAAAAGTCAGCTTTACTATGCTTAAATACTTAAAGCCCATTGCCTTTTGAAGTCCTACAGTTGATAGGTTAACTGCGGGGTGAGTTGAATCTACCACTTCAGTTTTGGGTGTCTTAAGATCCAGGGCACAGGGCGTGACTCCAGGTCAGGTACAGCAGTGTCTGTGGTCCATGCCCACAGCAGCGCTGCATCCACAGTTCCCCAAAACCTGCAGAGTCCTGCCTGCAGCCAGCTATAATTTTGTTTATGTCAGTTATGGCTTCTGCTTGTGTAGAATCTGATTCATTCATTTCCTGCTGACACTCCCTATGGCAGAAGTGCTGCTTTTATTGGAGTTATAATGTTAAGTGGTGTAAAAAAGAGCAGATGAGATTTTGCTGCTGAAACAATTACAGTGCTGATTAACAAACTTAAACTCAAGTTCTCTCGTTTTCCAATTGTTTGCTAATTATGCTGCACATTTTCTATAATCAACAATATTAAATCAATATCTGTGAACTCCTAGAATTAGAAAGGATACAATATCCTTATTTCCTTCTAATCTAAATCCAAAGAATCAGCTCCTACTTTAAGTCACACTACTTTTAAACCAGAGTAACTCTGTCAGAGTCAGTGGTGTCTCTTTGGACTTGCAGCAGGCCAACAGAGAACTGCTTATGCCCTTATGGCAGGAAAATATCCAGTCTCTTCTCTGTCCCTGGAAAAGCAACATGCACAAACACTCCCTAGATATTGACATACTGTTTTTTGAATTATCTTGGAACATTAAATGAGCATTTTTCTATTCAACGTAATGACAGAATAAACACTATTATATTCAACTTTGCCTTTCAATGCACACACAGAAAAAATAAGTTTTGTTCCAAAGAGAGAGAAAAAAACAATATTCCCTTTCTTCTGAGAGGGAAACACATTATTGTGGCTATACTGTAACAATAGACCTGTGGGAATTAACAAACAAGTGGAGATATGAAGAGAAACACTCAGATAAAATATAATTATTCATGTCTCTATCTGTTTGTGCTATTGCTATATTCCACTGGAACTCAGCTGTCAGAGGATACATTTTCATTCTGATCAGGTTCCTATTTGCCTCCTTTTTACTTAATGAGGTCTGTTGCTAACATTTTCTGTGCACCTTTTATAGCAAATGTCTTCTTTCATCTGTGAAAAACAGGGAATAAAAGTGACACTGAATTTCAGGACATGGCATGATACTGGTTTTAACTCATTATTTAAAGTGTTTTAATTTGAGATACTGCGTTATAATAGGCTGATGATCCAATACTAATAGGTCAGAGAAGCTTTTCTGATTTTTGAAAACTTCCATGATTTTCCTCCAAAGTTCTTGTACAAGAGATAAATCAGCACATTCCAGGTGAGAATACATGGGAACATTTGACATTTGTATCAGTTTCTTGAATGTCCATGCCCAATTGCTGACAGCAGTGGTCACAGAGGAGAAGACAGAGGCTGCCACATGGAGAACCTCTTGCTGGAGCAGCTGGTTATCCCTGGAGAAACTGCAGCATGTGGAAAGCCCATGCTGGAGCAAGGGGAAAGTGTGAGAAGGAAGGAGCAGCAGAGAGAACCCTCTATGTGTTGAACCTAATGTTTTTCATCCCCTCCTACAGGGCTTGGAGTAGGAGTGGGGAGTGAAGGAGTGAAGTGGAGCTGGGAAAAGGGGGCAGAAAGCTGCTGCTTTAATGTTTCTCCTTGTTTCTCACTACTCAAGTCTAGTCCAGCTGGCAACAAATTCATTTTCTCCGTATCTTCATCTAGACCCATGAGCCTTCTCAGCCGATTTTCTCCCCTTGTCCTGGTAAGGAAGGGAAGGAAGTCAGCAGCTGAGTGGGCATTTGTCTGTTTGCCATGTACACCCCCCACCTCTCCATCCCCTACACCCCTACCAAGCAGATGTGTAAAGTGTGGAATTTAGGCTCACCTTTAATGCCATGATCTTCTTAGAGATACTACCCAGATATTTTACCTATAGTATCTTATTGAAAAAGTTTTGATCTGTTTCAGCTGTAGAGGTTTTGCAAAAGCAATGGGCATTCAGACTAGAGACCTTCTAGCAGACACTAAGCCCTGCTGATTTCCCACTGAGTGTTTTGTGGCCTGTGCTATCCACACTGAACACCTCACTGGCCTTGGAAGCACAGACATAGTCTGTATTATACACTAATGAGCTGTTGGCATCCCTCCCTTGCCTGTATATGGATGTCAGAGGGCTTAAAACAACTAAATTAAATTATTGCAATGCATAAAGTGCTGAATTGTCTTCTACTAATACAGGTGTACAACCCCTATTTCTTATGATATAGTCCAATGTCTTATATTAACTAAAACCTTTAACTGGAACTTTATTCTAAAGGAATTTGATTTATTCTTCAACTGTCCCTGGGGAAAATAAAATAAGAATTTCTTGGGATGCAAACTGAGAAGAAAGGCTGAGGGATGGGGTCTGCTTCAGTGTGGGGCTGAGATAAGTTGGTAGGGATCTGACAGCACCCCACAAGCACCTGCCGACAGATCACTATGCTGTTCTGTATGTCATGAGAAAAAAACCTACATTAATCCTTTAAGAAATTGATGAAGTGTATTTTGGCCCCTTTGGAGCTAACACTTCAGTACATTTCCAAGTCTATCAATCAGCTACTTCAGATTTGTAGTGGTTTCCAGATGAAAACTCTCGCAACAGTTTCCAAGCTATTCCGTCTTGGATTTGATTCATGTGGCCTCTATGACATCAGCACATCTCAGTTGCAGTTGGAAGCATCTAAAATAGTGAGCTAAAAAAGCGTACTTTCCCCTCTGCAGTCCTCCAGGTGACACAAGGGGCACAACACCACTGAAGCTTAGCTCCACAATTCAGGAAGTATTGTCTTGAGTAATTAAACAAAATGTAATACTTTCCAGATTTTATACCTAAACCAGCAGTATCCCTTTGAAATTAAAAGGAACCCATCAACATAAGAAGGCCACATATTTCTCTACAATATCTTTGTGTTACAAATCTGGCATTGCAACTATTGCTTTGGTTTCAGAGTCTGTGAGTGTACAGTGTGCTATTGAAATTCCCTTCACAAAGCCAATAAACACCCATTTACTTTCTCAAGAAATGTAAGAATTTATCTGAATAAATAAATTAGACTCTAATACTGCAATCTGAGTTAAAATGAGAGCGATACATAAAAATATTCTGGATGAATTCTAAATATATCAGATTTTTTTTTGTCTGAGGTAACTTTCAGTTGAGAGTATTTGAATTAAAAAGATAAGCAGAAAATGAACCATAATTCAAGTTCAACCTAGTAAATAGAATATCTTTCAGGCTACAGCTCTGGTACATTCAGCTGAGCATCCAAAACCACAATTCATCATTTATTTAATTTACTTTCAAATGCTATGAGATTGCAGTCAATCTTTTTCTTCTACAAGCACATTAAGAAGATGAGATTGTTGGCCAATAAATACTGATAGCTTCTCTCTAGCTGTTTCAATAAGGTTTGCTGAAACCATGTCATGGCTACTTTCAGCTTAGGATACTGGCAGACTTAACAAGGAGGCATGGGGTGTGGTGTCTTTTTTTGTCTCAAAAGCTGTTCTAGTCCTAAAGCAAGTCAGTCTCCAGAACAATTGCTGAAAGAAAGCAGAAATCTTTATGATCATTACTTTAGGTTTTGGGGTTGTTGGTTGTTTTTTTTTTTTTTTTTGAGGTACTTACAGAAAACAGTGACAATTGCTATAGAAAGATGTCCCTTCATGTAAGGAACCCCACCACTGCAAGACTGAATATCAGTTCAGGCTGGCAAACATTCAGGATGATTAATGTCTAAATATCCTAAACCAAATACTCTGAAGTTGAGATATACTTTAGGCATACAGGTTTCATTACATTGTACTGAGATTTAAGATTACTTAATGTTATTTTGTGATAGACTAGAACTCCACTTTACTTTTTATTATTTTTCTAAGTGAAAGCCAAGAAGAACATTTCCATCAGGCAGGTTGTGAGTCAGAATAAAGGATAATCCATGAAAAAGTATATTTTTGTCTTGATGAAATTAACTCAATGTTTTCCCAAGGTACTCTTTTTTTGGGTAGCAGCCAGCAGTTTATCTTAATTAACACAATCTGTCCAGACTGATTATCAGATGTACCATGTGTATGGTAATCAGTTCCTAGTAATCAATATATAAATAGTTTTAGACTCCCTTTAGTCTACAACATTGTTTTTTTCAGTTAACAGAAGAGTTTGATAGATTTTCAATATTTGTACAAATCCTTTTTGTATCAATTTTAGTTAAAATCATGAATCTCTAATAGAGTTCTAGACTGCCGCTAATCACCCTACTGTCTTATTGTCTTCTACATAAGTAATCCTTGGACAAGCATACAATTTCATCCCCTAATCATTTCAAAAATACTTTTTCAAATATGTTTAATTGTGCTTAAGTAACAGCAACCTGAGTATTAACAGTGAGTTTTAAAACTGTATGCAGTCATAAACATGAAAATTTCAGTGACTTTTCCATTTTATTAATTAAAACAGTCAGGTTTGGGATTTTTTTATTTATTTCAGCATTCTGTCCATATGATATGCAACCGATAGCAGACTTTATTGAGTTTCAGGTTTTATTTCCAGAATCTTTTTATACAAGCACCTTAATTTCCAAAGTACCATGAAATCTGCAATTTTTACTGCATTCCTAATGACGACTGTTCACACTCTGTTCATATCATACCCGAAGGATTCATTGAACCGTCACACTTTAATCAGAGCTGTTTACTGAGACTGCTGTATAAATTAAAACCACTAAAGCCTTTTGAAATGTTGCTAATTTTATTTCTTGTCAAGGTACAACACACTTCTAGTCACACTCAAAGCTTTTTGTAATTGCTACTGATGAGATTTCTTGAGACCCTCTGGTTTTCCTGAGGTTTCTGAAAAGTGCTCTTGTGAAGCAGTTGGCTTCCTCCACTCTTAACCCATATGAATAACTGAATAATGATAATGTCAGTGGACTAACAGGAAAGAAAGGGAGAAAAAGTTATTATAATGCAAGTCCTGATGAGCTTACCAATATACATCTGCATGAATTAGTTTGTTGTTTACTTACTGCAATAGTTAACCAAGTTTGTATTTTTGAATAAACATACAAAATGGTGGAAGTACATTCTGATTTTATTCTGATTCCTTAGAAGAAAGCTAAAGATCTGGGCCATCTTCCACTCACGTTCGTATATTGAGAGCTGCATGAAATAAATCCATCTCGACAAGATGGTACTGGATAAGGCAAATCAGAGAAGAGAACTTCAGTACAAAACAGCCCTGGAGATCAAAATCAGACCTCAGGAAAAGGGCAACTCATCAATTATCACTCTACCAAAATCTGGAAGGCTGGAGTGAAATCTAGGAATATACAAAAGCAAGGTATAATGCAATAAGCAAGTCAGTGATTTACACTGATACCAGTGTGTCAGGGTGTTGCAAGGACTAAAAAGGAGAAGCTAAGTCAGAACTTAGAAGGAGGCAGGACTGAACAGAGAAATTCTGGAAGACTGCACTGTGTCATGGAGTATCTTCTGCTGCCAACTATTGGTACTGGTTTTTTCTTCTGTCCTGTTTACACCATGAAGGAATAGTTTTTTCACACTTCACCTGACAGTTATTTTAGGCCAGTGCCTGTGCCATGTTTCATCCTGAAGGAGACTCAGGAGGCAAGGAGAAATTGAATCAATGTGGCCACAGCTCTCTGCTCTCTTTGCCCCAGCAGTTGCACCCTAAGACAAAAGCTTGCATATTTGAAATATTCATCAAAAGAAGTATTTTTTCTCTTTGTCAAGTTTGAAATGCATTTTAACACACTGAACAGACCAAAATGCTATTTTAATGCAGTGGTTTTGCTATCCAGCATGCAAAACTGCATGTTGCTGTGCTGTGCCACTAGCCAATTTACTAGATACTAACTGTATTAACTAGCTCGGGGCTCCCTACGGTATTATAGGGATTATAAATATACTATAGTGGGCAGTCATTAAATGTAGCATAAATTATGTTCTGCTACATTCTTTCATCATTATTTTGTCCTTAACAGTCCACAAATAGGAGTATTAGACTGTTCAGAATATTTTCTGATTTGAGACAGTATTAAAGCAGAGTTGAAAACAGTGGTAGGAAAATATGCTCTAATTGTCATTCCAGCCCATTTTTTAAACACTGAGAAGTCACTGTTGCTTCCCGCATATTAGAAAGATCTCCAGAGACAGTAATGCAGTTCAAAGTGAACACAGGCCAGCAGTTACATGGGCAATCATTCATCATGGTCTGAAGAATACCAAAGGCTGAAATAATGGATCAGTGAACCTCTGCTTCTCACCCTGGCAGGGTACTTCAAATTATAAAACAGTGCATGGATAAGTAACCAGTGGAAAATGGCTGACCTTTGAGATGAGTCAGGCCTATACAGACATTAAGCTATGCATTTCAGTTAGTTTTTAAGACTGAAAAAAGAATTATATTTGCTTGACTCACCCTCTGCCTGGTCTTCTGCATACATCTCCTAGGAGAGCTAAGTAGTGTCTCTCAATTTTCTGTCCCTTTTTCTGCTGGTGTAATCTTCTAAGATAAGTCATAGATAGGTAAGTGTCCTGCTAGAGACAGAGAAAGAGAGAGGTGACAACCTCCCATTAGAATAATTTTCCAATGGAAAATACGATTTTTAATAAATGCTCTTTTCCTTCTTAACAGTGAAACTTTGGAACTTAATTTTTAATTATTTCAGGAAGTATAAGAATGAAAGGCAAATTAAAAAAGAAAATAAAATCAGGACATACATAAAGAAGAATTTATGAATGGCTTGCAGTAAGTATTAAAGAAAGAAAGGAAAATGCTACCTACTATCACTGCACTCTGCAATTCAGCCTTATAATATAAATCATGGTCTTTCTGACCTCTGTGACCCAGAAACAATTGTCATATCCAGTAAGACTTCCAAATGAAAGCCAGAACTATTACCTATTGGAGCATAGAGCTGGAAAAAGCAAACTATATTAAGTAAAGATCTTACTGCTCCTTGAAAACATGAAAGATGCTACTTCACCTTGCAAACCCAGTTTCTTTAATTGAAATTCATAATTTATCATTGTCTTTCTATAATACCTATTAACACTTCATGGCAAGCTCCACTGCTTTGAGTTTGATTCAATCCCATTTCAAGTTACACATATTTCAGCTTGTCAATAAACAAAATCTTTAAGACCATGAGCAGGAATATAGTTCTAAAAATAGGAGTGTCTGCAAAATTTTTACTGTCTTCTCTGTTTCCTATTTTGTGGAATAATATCTCAGAACATCTGATTTTCTAATAAGTCCCCTTTTTCAAGAATATTACTTCACTTTATTACCCCAAAGGAATTAAACTCAAGTACAATATTGTAGATGGGTTTGTAATCCACAATCTATATATTTAGTCAAACTAGGAAGAAGAATGTAATTTATCTGACACATTTATTTTTAATTAGGCATTTCCAAACATCTGCTTCAATGCACCTGCTACTTTTGAGAGTGAAGTATGAAGTCAATGGGACTGCTTAGATATAGCATAGTCTTTTTTGAACAAAAGTGCTATTAGGGCCCATTTCTCTATTGTCATTGATATTAAATACATGTATTACAATTACAATAATTCACAAGGATAAATTACAAGAATAAATCTTGCAAGAGGAACAAATATCTTTAGTTGGAAGAGAAACTTGTAAGTTAATGAGTCGTTTTAAAATGAACTCCCATTCACGGTGATTTTTTTGTCTCACTGCCATAGAAATGGGTTCTTCCAAGACATGTTTGTTTGGACCAGCTGTCTCATTGTATATAAAACACATGTTCCATTAAAAAGCAGAATTTTTCTGAGCCCATTCAAACATACATTTCAAAGATGCCTCTAGAATTCTCATTCTTCTTGTTGCTTTAACAGAGGAGCTATTGACAGACTGTGAGTTTACTTCTTCCTCATTTTCTACCGAAGGGATTCTTTTGGTTGAACATTAACATTCTTCCCTACTGTCAGATCAGGAACCAGCTCAGAAAATAGTTGATGACCTTGCATGAGGCACCTGCAGAGATAGTAGTGCTGTATTTATGCTGTGGTGGTTTTCTTTTGCTCTGTCTCCCAAAAGGTCTCACTGCAAAAGACAGACCCTGAAAGCAAAACCCAAAAGATTAGCCAGACAAAGGGAACGCAGAGCAGAAGGGGATAAAGTGCAGTGATGACCTGCAGACCAGCTCTATGTCAGCCTATTGTTACAAAAGGAGATGGCTATTTGGGTGACAGTTGAAGTTGCTTCTCATCTGTTGTGAGGAGTCATTTCAGAAGATAAAACACTTAAATTCAAAGGAAGTCTCAGAGTTATCTGAAACTGTTTGCACAGGCCCAGATGCTTACTGTTGAGAGACAGTGTGTTACTGTCCACAGGCTTAAATTACATATAGATTTGGTATATGATTAAATTACATCCTATCATAGAATGGTTTGGGTTGGAAGGGACCTTAAAGAACATCCAGTTCCAAACTATGTGCCATGTGCAGGTTGCTCAAAGCCTTATCCAAACTGGCCTTGAACACTTTCAGAGACAGGGCATCCACATGTTCTCTGGGCAACCTGTTCCAGTGTCTCACCACCCTCACAATAAAATATGTCTTCCTAGTATCTAGTCTAAACCTCTTCACTTTCATTGTAAACTCATTCCCCCTTGTTCTATCACTATGAAATCTTGTAAAAAGTCCCTCTTCAGCTTTCCTGTAGGCCTCCTTTAGGTACTAGAAAGTGGTATAAGGTTTTCCCAGAGGCTCCTCTTCTGCAGGCTGAACAAATCCAGCTCTCTCAACCTGTCTTTGCAGAAGAGGAGCTGCAGCACTCTGGTTGTCTTTGTGGCCCTTCTCTGGACTCCCACCAATAGTGAACATCATGTAGATGTGAAGCAGAGTTTCCAAGCAGGTATTACTGTATAACCATACTTACAGCTCAGAGTGATAGAAATGCAGCTTTCTTACTTTGCCACTTCAACACCTAGACTGTCAAATTTGCTTTGCCCAAGGTCAGAGTGAGGTTTCTGCGCTAGAATACATTAGTGCATCTATTCACTATGTTATTTTCCATTTTGCATTACAGATAAAAATACGTGATAATTGCAATACTCTGTTCTGCCAAAGAGAGGACAGTGAAAAGAAGTCACTACAGCTAGGATAACTGTGATTTTTTACTTATTAAATACAAATCCAGGAGAGTTTATAACTGGCTAAAAAAATTTATAGGGTAATAAAACTCCTTGAAAGATTCACTGCTTTGTTACTAATAATATTAATAACTGAGAACATTAATAGGACATTGTAGTAAGACTCTCAAGAGCCAGGAAACCAAGGAAAATTATTCATTTAGTTGCTGCAGTAATTTAGTTAATTAGATTTTCTTTGCTTTATTTATTTTTTTCCCCAAAAAATATTTTCTTTCTGATTAAATTAATTCTTTATTTAAATATGTGATAGTGAGAGCAGAAAAAATGCATTTCTCATTAGAAATTCATATTCAGTGTTAATGACAATGCATTTGTTTCTCACATGAAGAATATAATGTTGCTTTCTATACCATCATGATCTTACAAATAAGTGGGTTGTAAAAATAATCTATTAAATGAAATAAAATGAGCAGTCTCTTTTTTTCTGCTTTATGGTAACATGTGCTTAGCGTAGTAATGTATTAAGCTCATTTCTTCTTATAGAAAAAATTGAAAAAAACCCCAAACGTTTATCAGCTTACATTTATTACATTGTATAATTGGGAGTGTAGTTATTATAGTGCAAAATACAGGATGCATATACTAGCACACCTTACCTTTTTTTCTTTTGGGCTATACATTGACAACCAGAGCACAGTGTTATTAGGGGTTTATAGTACATTATAAGTGGGTTACAGTACATTATCTGTCATTCTTAAAAATCCTGTTGATTTACAGATTCATAGAAACAGCAAGCTCAAATAACAAAACTCAGCTATGTCTGATCAAAATCTTTGCTTCGCAGTGTAGCATTAATATTAATTTATCAAGAAGCATATATAAGGTCTATGGTCTTAGAAATTAGAGGAATTCCTCTGGATATGAGAAGAGAGGTATTTAAATTTAGAAATTAATAATAGCATATATTGATTTTACACATCTTTAATGTGGCTTTCCTGGCTAAATTTAAAATGGGAAAAAAAACCCCAAAACTTGGTCTAAAAAATGTTTAATACTAAAAAGAATAAATCCCAGTATATATGTAAACAAAGTTGATTAGTTGCCCGTAATAGCAGAAGATGGGAACTGCTACTGCTTCATCTGGTGTTCTTAGGTTCATAGAGAAATTAAATGTCGTACCTCTTTTTACTCAGTCAAGTTTTTGAATTTAAAATGAAACATTTTTATTATGAAAATTGTGAAATTTTAAGTTAAAATATCACAATGAAGC